>MU825890.1:157146-301843 GCA_029204205.1 Desmophyllum pertusum | reverse complement strand
TTTCAACAAAGTTTCAGTAGACTATTTGTCCCCTGAATTTAATGGTATTTACTTGTTCCAGCAGTGGAAAGTTCCTTTATTTAGCGCCATGTTTCCCTAATATTCAGTTTCGATTGTGGCCATGAAAGGAATCAACAAACTTTGTAACAAGATAATCCATTTCAACACAAACAACTCTTTATTTCTCCTGTCAAGGTTTGTTTCTTACGATAAACTAATTATTGTATGTCTGTCTCCATTTAACTTATTATTCTCATTGTAATCTTCGCCAATCAAGAAACGACAGACATCAACAAAACATTTTTCAGCAACCTAATCTAACTCCACTAACAACTGCTTATTTCTTGTAACATCTCTTATGTATCTTTGCGGTTAAAAATTCACTGTTCAGTGACCTTATCCGCATTCTTTATAATTAAGTAATATCCTTCACATAAGAAGCCTACAAAAATCATTAGCTAGAAAAATATAACTAAAAACACCAGTTTTTGATCATTCCTAGCCTGGTATCACAACGTAACTTTAACACAACACAAACTGGACAATATAGACTCTTACTAAGATGAATTAATGATATCCCACTTTAAACAATATTACAAATGCCGGCATGTCAATTTATACTTTGCCTGTCATTACAACCTTAACAAATGAAACAGATGCCTCACAAAGCCTGATTGGTTTATAAAGTCAAATGCTCGGTTCATATGATCATCGTAATGAACAAGAAGTAGAGCTTCGCTACTTAACTCCTCTTGACAAATCCAACATTCAACAGGGCCTGTAGACATATTATCCTTTTTATGGCAAGCGGTAATCTTATTGGCTGGTTGAGTGCCAGTGCAACGCGTCCCTTCTGTGTGAGCCCTCTCATGTCTCCTCAGATGACCTGCATGGTTAAAACACTTCCCACAGCGTTTACAATTCATAAGGCTTCTTCCATGTGTGGACTCTTTCATGGCTATGCAAACTTCCTGCTTGGCTAAAACACTTGCCACACTGTTTGCATTCATAAGGCTTCTCCCGTGTGTGGACTCTTCTATGTGTCTGCAAACTTCCTGCTCGGCTAAAACACTTGCCACACTGTTTGCATTCATAAGGCTTCTCCCCAGTGTGAACTCTTTCATGTGTCTGCAAACTTCCTGCTTGGCTAAAACACTTGCCACACTGTTTGCATTCATACGGCTTCTCCCCTGTGTGAAACTCTTTCATGTTTATGCAAATTTCCTGTTTGGCTAAAATACTTGCCACACTGTTTGCATTCATAAGGTTTCTCCCGGTGTGGACTCTTTCATGTTTATGCAAATTTCCTGAGTGGGCAAAACACTTGCCGCACTCTTTGCATTCATAAGGTTTCTCCCCGGTGTGGACTCTTTCATGTTTATGCAAATCTCCTGAGTGGGCAAAACACTTGCCACACTGTTTGCATTCATACAGCTTCTCCCCGGTGTGGACTCTTTCATGTTTATGCAAATCTCCTGAGTGGGCAAAACACCTGCCACACTGTTTGCATTCATAAGGCTTCTCCCCTGTGTGGACTCTTTCATGTCTCTGCAAATTTTCCTGAGCGGGCAAAACATTTGCCACACTGTTTGCATTCATAAGGTTTCTCCCTGGTGTGGACTCTTTCATGTTTATGCAAATCTCCTGAGTGGGCAAAACACTTGCCACACTGTTTGCATTCATAAGGCCTCTGCTGAGAGTTTCCTCTTTCACGTGTCCCTTACTTTAGACATCTTGCTTTGTTGTTTTCTCTCATGCCTCCATTTCTTTAAGTTAATGAAAAGTAAGAAAAAGTTTCAAAAACATTACAGAAAATGGTCTAAATTACTGCAAACTACCATTTATATAAGCCCTGGGCTTATACAACTTCGTAAGGAAACAAGTTGATGCAGCAATATCAAGATACATCATCTATTTACTGGTCTTTAATTATAAGTCCTTTAAAGTCAGTCAATACATTTGTATATAATAAACAAAAACAAATTTCCAATACTGAGAACATTAAAAGCAACTGGAACATAATGAAAAGGAAGAAAGAAATTAAATTAATATGGTCCTATAACCAGGGGGGCATACAGGTGGCAGTTTAATTACATTTTCATACAGTGGTCATCAAGTAAGTAATAGAGAAGAAACCTTGTAACTGAGAATCTTAATGCTATTTAAAAACTATTGAACTATAATATTGGAAAGTAAAGAAAAGTATGTTATTTAATAATTTTTCCAAACATTGAAGCCTACACCCCAAACCCCATGAGATTTTATGCCAAAATGATAACCATCGCCTCTCTCTAAAAATATGAGTCTAACAATGACGATCAATGAATAAAGAAACTTATTATACGGCTAGACCTTGTAAAGATATAACGCAGTACGCTGTGAAGGGCTAATACTCAGGCCAGATTTTCCCATAATGCCCACAGATATTATGTGTGATGTTAATGCCCATCTTGCAAAGCGCAGGCAACAGTGCAGCCAAGTAAAATGTTAGGGAGAGCCATAATTGTAATCAACTCCTTATTAACTCTCACTAGGTCAGGATCATACAGTGGGAGAATATCGCCTTTCACTTCAGGGTTGGAAATTAGCACTCGCCCACTCGCCCATGCGAGTGTCAGGAGTGTCAGGAGTGTCGGGCGAGTACAAATCAGCGATCGCTCGCCAATTTTGGCGAGTACGATTTATAATCGATAATACAACCACCCCGTTAATACGACCACCCCATTATTACGACCACTTTTTTGTGGCCCGAACAAAAAGCCCTCTCATTTTCTTATCTGAAAACCCTGTTAATCCGACCACCCCGTTATTACGACCAACGACCACCTTTTGGAGTCTCCAGTCGTTATTTTCTTTATAAGATTTCGGGCTCCCACCCTGCATCCGGCACTGCATGGTTCAAGTGATCTTTGTAATGTTTTCTTTTATTTAATAGACAGTTTGATTTCCTTTTATATAAAAAATGTTGCAGTTTATATTGATGTTTTAATAAAGCACAATCAAGGGTTCACTGTTGGCAAGTTGTCTGTTGCTTATTTTAATTTTAAATTCCAAGTACAGTGGAACCCCGCCATACGACCACCCCGTTAATACGACCACCCCGTTAATACGACCACCCCGTTAATACGACCACCCCATTAATACGACCACCCCGTTATTACGACCACCCCGTTAATACGACCACCCCGTTAATACGACCACCCGTTAATACGACCAGCTTGTTAATACGACCACCCCGTTAATACGACCACCCCGTTAATACGACCACCCCGTTAATACGACCAGCCTGTTAATACGACCACCCCGTTAATACGACCAGCCTGTTATACGACCACCCCGTTAATACGACCAGCCTGTTAATACGACCACCACGTTAATACGACCACCACATTAATACGACCACCCCGTTATTACGACCACCCTGTTATTACGACCACCCCGTTAATACGACCACCCCGTTAATACGACCACCCCGTTAATACGACCACCCCGTTATTACGACCACTTTTTTGTGGCCCGAACAAAGCCCACTCATTTTCTTATCTGAAAACCCTGTTAATCCGACCACCCCGTTATTACGACCAACGACCACCTTTTGGAGTCTCCAGTTGTTATTTTCTTTATAAGATTACTCCATTAATACGACCAGTCAAAATGCCCGGTGAGACTTCTGAATGAAAACAGACACAATCTGACTGCAGGGTCTTATTGATAATTATATAATAAGTTGTTTTTTTTGTATGAAACAACACTGTGCATTTGTTTACTTTCTTCGTACATGTAGTTATCCTGAGTTTATCGCAACATGTCTGCTTACTCAGGGTCAGTTGGCTTGTCAACACACAAATTTACAAATATTATTTTACAGGCAATCACGTGTTTAACAGTTCATACAAAAAGGACTTCACCACATTGAATTTGATAGAGTTAAGTAGCCAAACATTTATAAATTGACCACGCCAGGAACAGTTACATAATTTTGAAGCTAAAACTGATCAAATCATTATTTCCATGTCAGGATCCATGTGACTTATATCCTATTGTAGGAAACCAAAGTCAGTCTGAGTGTCCTGCGAAAACGTAATAATTTATTGCGGAATATATGCATAAGAATATAATTGACATTACAGTTGATAAATTTTCAATTTTGCCAAGTGCAGGAAAGTCATCTGCATGCATGATCATGCATGGCATCGATGGACTGAATGTCTGTGAAACAACATTGATGTAAACTCTCTTATGGGTTATTAGTTGGCTCACGCATCATTTCATAGATTAGTTTCGGATATCGAACTCAATCGAACACTTACACAATGTTTTGGTTCGATTGTGTTTGATTCGAACCCATTCGATGATTGGGTTCGATCATGTACTTGTCGAGTCTGTCATTAATATTCCAACTATCGACTATAAAACGGGCGATGACCATTCAACCGTCTTTGCTCGTTTCTGGGATGAACATTAGCACCTAAAGAACTCTACTATGTCCATTAAGAACTTTAAAGTTTGTCTTACCTTCACAAGACGAAACCAAACGCTTTGTACTCGATCAAAAAATCAAAAACCACGCTTCTGCATGTACTGCTCATGATGTTCTGATGAGGAAATTTGAGACAACAATGAAACGAACTAGCGCCCAGTCTATTCACGTCCACTATCCATTGGATCGGACTCGTGGATTACATCAACCGGATCACATCATAACAGAACAGAAATTACCGCGCGAGATAAATTACAGTGTAACTGGAGACGAGAAAAGCGGGTTAATAAAGGTCCACAAACAAAGCAATAAGAAATGAGTAGCGAGTTCTTTGAACAACATAATGTTTTGGTTTAATAGCGCGTTGGACTCCGGATCAAGCGGTCTGGGTTTAAGCGCTGGGCGGGGTCATTGTGTTGCTTTCTAGCTCTCATAGCACCTCTCTTCACCCAAAAGAATGCTGAGGGTAACCTGCTTGGAAGCCCCCACCTGCTTGTAAGCCACCCCGGTTATAGGCCACCTACCTGTAAACAAAACATTTTCCGACTATAAGTCCCCAATAGGCCTGTCCCGATTGGACCCCCCCCCCCCCCCTCTCTGGATCCACCACTGCGTCATAAGATCCAAGATGACGGCACGCTGATAATTTGAAACCCAAAATGGCATAAATTTGTAGGAAGTTTATTTCGTTAACGCTGAAATAATTTTACTTGGTTTTCAACAAATTTTCAGTTTAGACTATTTGTCCCTCAATTTAATGGTATTTACTGGTTTCAATAGTGGAGAGTTCCTTTAATTAGCCGCTATGTTTCACTCGTATTCTGTGAAGTTCGATTGTGGTCATGAAAGGAATCAACAAACGTTGAACCAATATAATCCATTTTAACGCAAACAACTCTTTATTCTCCTCTGAAGCTTTGCCTTCTTACAATAAACTAATTGTGTGTATGTCTCCGTTTACCTTATTATATTCTCATTGTAATCTCCCAAATCAAGAAACGACAGACATCAACAAAACATTTTTCAACAGCCAAATATCTAACTCCACTAACAACTGCTTATTCCTGTACACCCCTTATGTACCTTCGCATGCAGTTAACAATTCTCTGTTCAGTAACCTTATCATTCTTTATAATTAATTAAAGTGATATCCTTATACCCGCATACTTTAACAGAACACGAACAGGACAATATACTCTTACAAAGATGTACTAATGATATACCCACTTTAAACAAGAACATTATCAATGCTATTTGCCGTAAACGCGGTTTGTCAATTTATACTTTGTTTATATTTACAACCTTAACGTAACAAAAACAAATGAGCCGATGCTCACAAAGCCTGATTGTTTATAAAGTCAAATGCTCGGTTTCATATGATTATCGTAATGAACAAGTAGAGCTTCACTACTTAACTTCTCCTGACAAATCCAACATTCAACAGGACCTGGCTCGAATTCTTGCAAAGTGCATACCTCGTCAATTTTTCCGTCAGTAACTTTCTTCTTCTTCTTCTTCTTCTTCTTCTTCTTCTTTCAGATGATGATGATTGCGCTTTTTTCTGGTGGTGATTAATATTGAACAAATAATAAGAAACGTTTTCTAAATAAGTTCATTTCTTGTTAGTCGGATTGACAGATTGGACGAAAAACAGAAGACGGATAGTTTGTACATACTATTTGCTCCACATCGTTGCCAGTGTCGTTGGTAGCATTTATCGCTTCTTCCTGTTGATGATTAAGATTGAGCAAATAATAAGTAGACCACAAGCAGTACCTCAACCGTTCTAAGCTACTGACGACTTCATTCACATTTTCAGTTGTTGGAGGCTATAAAATGTTACTGTAATATTTTGCATAATTAACAATTACGGCCTCATCAACTATCACATCATAGAAATTGAGAGCGAATAATCTAATTGTTTTAGTAAAAATCATAACAATTGTCTAGTATTAACTCTAAATCTTCTTCCGAAACTTCGTTACTTCGGAGAAACGAGAAGAAACCGCAATTTTGTACACGACCTCCAGCCACTGCACACTAATGGCTGATAGTGTAGAGTAGCTCAGGCAATCAGATTGTCTCATTTGCATTAGTGTACAGTAGAGTTTTACTAACATCAGATAGACCGATACAACTGTCATAAAAAGCAAGGAAAAGTTTGCCTAATTCTGTGGGCACATGAGGAGTATGAGGAGTTGATAAGATATGCTTTGAGGGGCAAGCGGGAAGTTTCCGTCCTACAACTAAGGGAAGTGACTTTCAGAATAAAAGGGGGACTCCCTCGGGTAAATTCAAGAACAGAGTGTAAATCAACCTCGTTCCCAGGGTCTCTAGGAAGAGAGACCCTGGAACGAGGTTGAGTGTAAATGCTTTAATACCATGACTTGAATGCAACTAGCCTTAGTCAGAACCGCTGCTTCAAGGTACAATTGTTTCCACCTCTCACTCTTTTCTTTTAAGGAGGCGACTTGATTCCCCAGTTTTTCAGTGGCCTAAAGAAAGATGCGAATATACATATCTTTATTATACGACATAGCATTTTAGAGTGCGAATGCGCACAAAGACGAGAGCAAATATGAGACCGTATTCAACGGGTCTCAGTCCCCCTCCCCTGACCGTGCGCTACGGGAAACACTGTTGAAAGCCTATATTTTAGGAAAGATATTATGTCGTATAATAAACAATTTATTCAGCGGAAAGTTGTGTAATACGGCTGGGCATTTTTACTCGTCAGTGTTTATTTTTTCTCGCCTAAAGGCTCAAAAAAATAAAAACTGACTCGTAAAAATACCCAGCCGTATTACACAACTTTCCGCTGAATAAACTCTTTTTATGCAGGAAAATTTCAATAAACTCTTCCTTATTTACACTTGGCTATGTAACGCAATTTTACATTGATATTTGGTTTTGACTAACCTCCTGGTGTTTTCTTTTCTAAGCGAGACATCTCCTCCCTTAACTTTTCATTTCTGTCGCGTAAATCTTCACGATCAGCATGTTTCTAAAATTTAAAAGACATGTTAAACCAGAGGTCTATATACAGCTGTTTCGAGAAAGGTTGTCGGGAAAAAGCGCACGCGACAATCCCGAAAAGTATTGTGGGTAGTTTTAAGTTCACGGTTCTTGACTTCAGCATTTCAGGGAAATCTGAGAAAATGGCGCGAGACGCCATGGACGTATGTTTGCGAGTGCTAAAAGAAAGCAACAAAAGTAGACATCGCTGGTTTGGAGTATTTATTTGACTTATTAAAATTCATTGATCATATCCCAGATTACCTTTCGGGATTGTCGGGTGCGCTTTTTTCCGACAACCTTTCTCGAAACAGCTGTATAACTAGAGATTTCCATCTATCGCTGCGCGCTGGACATCAGATGCGCGTCTAGGCTATTTCAAGCAGCAAATCACGTAGGAAGAATGTCGCGTTGAAAAATAAAAGGCGTATACCGAGGTATGCTGGCGTATGCTTTAATGGACCCGTTTACACGAACACGGTTTCATTTGTAACCGTACCGTTTTGTATACGGTGCCGCGTTCCGTGAAACACGACGATGATATGTAATTCCGTGCGCTTTTGAAGACGCTGTCTAAAGTGGATCGTTTTGAAAACGGTGGGCCGGCCAATGATTGGACTGATTGATTGGCTTATTTTAGTTATTGGCTCTTCAAGCTGTCTTATTAGCCGTGTAATAATATAACAATAGAGTTGATGTTCGCGGGCGTAAATATGTTTTTGGCCCGACTCAGCCGTTCGCCGAAGCGGCTCGGGCTAAAATGAGACTGAGAAGGGCCAAAAACATATTTACGCCCAAGAACATCAACTCTATTACTATTATAATAATTTCAGAGGGCATTTAGAAAAGGAATCAAAGACAGTAAGCGATATCTTGAACACTGCCGGCGTCGGGTCGACGTTTATTTCATATGATTGTAAAACTTGGCAGAAAACCGTACGCAAAATTCGTCGAAACAATCTGTGCTCTAAAGTTCTCTTGAAAGGAAAAATTACAGAATTCCATCAACAGCAAATAAATAGTCATCTAGAAGTGTTGGAACTTAATCATGCAATTACTGAACTGGCAATTTGGCATAAAATATTTTGCCTGAACTGAGCGGGTTTCGATCGAAGAAGACAAACTTACATTCAATTCGCCGCCGTGTATGGATTCTTCCTCGAGTTTCTGTAAGTCCTCTTCAACTAGCTGTACTGAGAAGGCTGAAAATTTGCTTCTTCGTTAGCTTTTTCAGCCAGTCTGATAATATAAAGCTAAAAAACAATAGCTTTGCAGCTGCAGATGGCAGCACTTCGAGTCAACGGTGCTTTGAATTCCAAGAAAACGGCGCGAACAGTTGAATGGTTTCCAGTTCTGATTGGCTGCTACGTTATTTTCTTGTTTCTGATTGGCTCAGTTCAGCGGGCTAAAATATATTTTAGCCCGCTGAATTCTCCATTTTAGCCCGCAAAATACGCCACAATGCCCGATGAAGTTATTATAATAAAACTTTTATCGAATGAAAATATTGCACATCATTTAATTGCATTTCCAAATCCCGACACTCATTTCATAGCTATGAAAGAAAATGAAAACAATATTGGTGCTACTTGTAATCAGTGTTAACCCCATAGGAACGGGCTGTGGAAATTATGCATTTGTGCGATTGGAATTTACCTCCTTGATGATATCTCCTTCCTTGGTTTGCTTGGTTTTAGTTCCTTTGGCCTATAAAAGTTCGTACAAAGGTTCAATGAAGTGACGAAAATAAAATTATATTTCAATGTTAGACTTCATATTGTGCATTGTTTTTAGCCCTTGTTGAGTATGATCATTTTTATTATTATTTTCACTTCACCACGAGGCACTCTTAACTGCGCAATAGACCTTTCTCCAAAATGGCCGCCGAAAATTCATATTAAGCTGAGCGGAAAATCAATACCAGCACCTGAAAGACCACCTCTTGTTTGGTAATCGTACGAAGTTTCAGTAGGTTATGTTCTACCTGAGTCGAGAAAACGGAAGTTGAAAACTGGAAAATTTAGAGACGTTTGTATGACTGGGGGTGTGGCGTATACAGTCATACAAACGTCTCTAAATTTTCCAGTTTTCAACTTCCGTTTTCTCGACTCAGGTAGAACATAACCTACTGAAACTTCGTACGATTAACAAACAAGAGATGGTCTTTCAGGTGCTGGTATTGATTTTCCGCTCAGTTTAATTTTAATCATTTTGAATTTGCGGCGGCCATTTTGGAGGCGGGTCTATTGTACGTCCCATCCAGCAAGTCAGGTATATATAAAATTAGTTTACCGTTTTAGTTTTTCTCCACTCGGCCAGCGTCATTTTGCCTTCAGCCAAATCAGACAATACTCTATACTGATACTGTTCGTCGACGCCATATAGAATTTCTTTGAACGTCCCCTGTGTAACGTTCTGGGCGTTGTTGATGCGAATCATTCGCCTCTTCACTTTCCTGTCGATTTCGAGAACTTTGCCGAAGCACCGTCGAGTAAATTGTGCCACTTTCAGGTAAAACTTGAATTGCTGTAAGTTTAAAGCATGGCGTGATAAGTCTTATTTAAACACAAACTAAACCTTTTTAAAATTATCTCCACCTTCATCAGAACTGAAGTAAAGTTAAATTGGACATTTTCTCCCCATAAATAAACTTTAACATTCTCCGTTCACATTCACCGATTCTGTCGATTTATCAGCATTTGAGGGAGAGTGAACTTTAGCTACAATCATGGACAAAAGTCTTGGGACAGTTTTGACTTTAAGGTATTATACCTGTCTTAACAAACTAAACTACCCACATTTTTTAACCAAATACCCCCCTGCCCCCCCCCCCCCCCAGACAATGTTGAATCCGCTTGCCAGAGTCCTGCTTACAATACAACAACATTGTCTGGGGGGGGGGGGGGGGGGGGGGGCACGGGTTAAACATTTCATTTTGGTGAAGGACAATGTTACGACAGTAATTGTGGAGAGTGCCCCAAGGACGTTTGACCATGATTGTAGTATAGTTATCACTTCGCGACCAGCAACCAGTATTAGGTTGATAAGACTTTAGTATGACAACTAGTCTCCTACGCAGCCGTTATTTGTGTCGTCACGCAACGCTTCTCACAAATAATGGCTGCGTAGGAGACTATATGACAACCGGCTCTCAATAATAAAATACTTACGTTTGTGTCCGTATACCAATCCGCCTTTTGAAGTTCATTCTTCCATATTTGGTGGAATGGTTTGAGTTCTGAAGGTTCATGGTTGTCCTCTGAACTACGAGCAACTTCATAGAGCTTAGCTCTCATGAACTTCACGGTGGTAACGAAATCCGGCGGGTTGTATTTGCTTGGTTTGGCGGGAAAATTTTCCGTTGTTGGCGGCGTAGTTGCCGGCCGCGGCAGCAAACGCACAAATGCATATCCAGCTGTATTCACGCCACTACTTCCACTACTGGTGTATAGGCGGCGACTACTAAGACCCACGAATGTTTCCGAACTTGAAGGAGTGACTGGAATTTGTTCTGCCATGCTGTTCAAGGGTGACGTCTATAAAATATGCTACGTTAACAAGAAAATCTGAAAAGAATAAGTGGCTTTTGGCTTCAGTGTCCACCTCTTTATACTGTTCCCAAGTTGCATTTAGCAATAATGCTTTTGCGTGATATCTGCGTCACTTTCCCTTATTTACGCAACATATGTTCAAATGCTTGTCACCCGTTCTCATCGTCAAAAAAACAAATAAAATACATATTAGATTGTTATTTTATCTGTTTACCTTCAAATGCGTTTCGCATCGATTTCATCGGAGGATTTGTTAGTCAAGGTTTGCGTATGCTTCGGCTATTGTTACCTTGTTGCTCGAGCAGAGTGACCCAAGAATGTGATACTATTGGCAACGAGACACTTCATTTATTAACCTCTCTTGATAACTAAAATTGCGGATATCAAATGCACAAATGAAAGACTCGAAATCCCGGGGGGGGACTCCCGTATGTGGCCTATACGGGGACGTGCCGCTGGACAGGTTATGGTTTTTGGCCTCTCTTCCCTGAACAGGGTATATAATTTTATGCGAGTATGTCCTAAACAGGGTTTGAACCTGTCCTAAACAGGGTATGGTTGCACGATTGTCGTCGTAAAAAATGTGGTTTATACAGTATTTAGCAATCCGAGATCGGATAAGTGTGCCGGATATCACTGAGTCAAACGTGATTCGCTAAATCCTAAATTGCAATTGCCAATTATAAATAAGAGAGTGTGTATTTTGTCCTTTGTCCTAAACAGGGTCCTAAAATAGAGGATGTTGTCCTACACAGGGTATGTATTTTAGGGTTGTTTTTTTTTTCGTTTTTTTCGTCCTAAACAGGGTCAGGGTTTCCAACCCTCAGCGGCACCCCTATACCCAAACAAGGGTCAACTACCCCCACCCCCCGCGGGCTCGAAAGATAGGTATCAAAACGTGTCGGCTTACGATTACGGGACCGTCATTGTGCAACCCACTGAAATGATGTACAGTGTCGCAAATCAATACAGTTGCTGCGAATACGTAGCTACTATTCCACTGTACCGACTTAAAATTGCATTGGTCTCAGAAACAGTTTTTTACCCCAAGTATACGACGAACAATAAAAGGATCTTTCCAGAACTTCTGAGACCAACGTGGTTCATATATTTGTATAAATCGTGACCTTTGTAATTTTGGCGACTGATCGATAGCGAAAGACAATTACCATGCCGCCAAATGGTGATATTTGGTCCGCATGTACCGCGAAGTGGAAACATGGACGTATTGCAGTGGAGCTGCATTTGTGAACTGTATTACTAGGAGTTTAGAATACTGTATTGTAGCAAAGATAACTAAGTTGTAATAGCAATGAGACTAATGTATAAAAGGGCATCGACTGAAGAAGTTAAAAACTTCTTGCTAGTGGAATAAATTGTGCGGCATAAAGGCAGCAGCTTGGTAAACTTTACTCGCAAGACAGGTAAAGATTACCCAATTCGGGGTGTCAATAATTTTTCACAGGCAAGACTGCAGGTGGAATAAATGTAGCTTTCTGATCTTGGGGAAAAAAAGCAATAGCAGTTTTATTGGTTTTATACTGAGACTTCCATCTTACAAGACGAATAAAGTATATGTTATCGAACCAAAATTGTGCCTTTCTTTTGCTCACTCAAAGATTGACCTCCCGGGATCTCAGTGTCATGTAAGGGACGGACAATTTCATGTTTTTGAGGGGAGGGATGGGCAGTTCAATTTCTATTTTTTTAAGCTCGAATTTTCTTTACTGATTAATGTTGGAATGATTTTTTTTACACTACAACATTGCACGATATTTCTTTGGCTCGTTTTACTATGTGTGATTTTTTACTCTGCACACGTTTTGCAGGAATTTTTTTTATTGTTTTTCCTCTTTGCGCAATCCCCCGACCTCCCCACCCTCTTCAGAACATGAACCAATACCATTGTTGTTGAATCCGTCGATGATTGATGGATTAATCAGCCCAGACTATTTTGAGGCTTGAAGGTATAGCCACAGAGAACCTGCATTTTTTATACTATATAATACTCATAATTTATGTAATAATAAAGCGATATTGATTTACCTCTGTTTGGTGTCGTTCTTGAGCCGTTTTGAAGCGATTTGCACCAGCGCGAAGTCGATTCTTCACGAAGATTTCAAACGAGATCGTTTTAGCCGCGTCGGAAACTGGACCGAGACTACGTATCCTGTTTCATCCAATAATCATTTATTTCCCGCGGGAGAGCGTCTCGGTTTGCAGTCATTTATTAAAGATTCAAGAGAGGAGTCAAGTTCAGTCATATATTATATGAAAACCTCCTTAGAGTTTCATCCCTTGTCTCTCTCTGGAAATTTTTATTATTATTTTTTTTTTTAGAAAAGTGGGGTCCCTCCCCCTGCGCGGTCCTGATCTCGCAGAGAAATTCGCAGTGACTGTCGTTGTGAAAGTCGCAGTGAAAGTCGCAGCAAAACTCGCAGAGAAACTCGCAGTGATCATGAATATCGTTGTGAACGTTGCAGTGAAAGTCGCAGGAAGTCTCCAGTAAAACTTGCAGTGAAAGTCGCAGTAAAACTCGCAGTGAAAGCCGCAGTAAAAAAAGTCGCCGAACTCGCAGTAAAAGTCGCAGCGAAACTCGAAGTGAAAGTCGCAGTGAAAGTCGCAGTGAAACTCAAAGTAAAATTCGCAGTGAAAGTCGACGCAGTGAAAGTCGCAGTAAAATTGCAGTGAAACTCGCAGGAAAACTCGCAGTGATACTCGCAGTTGAACTCGCAGTGACACTCGCAGTTGAACTCGCAGTGACACTCGCAGTGAAAGTCGCTGTGAAAGTCGCAGTAAAAGTCGCAGTGAAACTCGCAGGAAAACTCGCAGATCGCAGTGAAAGCCGCAGTAAAAGTCTTAGTGAGGCCCTGTTATGGGGGGGGGGGGGGGGGGGGGGGGAGAGTCTGAATAATAACCAATAATCCATAATTCTGGGTAAATTTTAGAAATAATCCGTATTCCAATTTTGTAAACAAATATATCCCAACAATCTATATATAGTAACCCCTAATTACCATCTTGTGTCACACGAAGAGACTTCATGTCAGGTATCTCAAGGGTTGCATTTCCATACCCCTGATGAAACGTAGGGGTGGTTACTGAGGCTGTAACCTTTGAACGCGTGTACAATTTAAAACAAATTTATAAAATTTTAAACAGGCTAAACTAGTGAGCAGTACTGAACGAATTTCAATTGCAAAACTTTTATTTTCCTACGCGTTTCGTTAGACTGTCGCTAACTTCATCAGGGAGTAGCCTTTACAAGTAATGTAACATGCTTGTATATATACACAGAACGTAAACCATAGAGCACGCTTACGGATTTACGTTAAGGAAACAAGCTACATGTTATTGCAAGGAGTGACTAAGGTGTAGAATTTTTGTATTATTATTTTTGCGGTCCCTGATCTCGCAGAGAAATTCGCGGTGAATGTCGTTGTGAAAGTCGCAGCAAAACTCGCAGTGAAAGTCACAGAGAAAGTCGCAATGAATGTCGTTGTGAAAGTCGCAGTGAAAGTGGCAGCAAAACAGAGAAAGTCGCCGTGAATATCGTTGTGAAAGTCGCAGCAAAACCGTGAAAGTCACAGCAAAACTCGCAGTGAAAGTCGCAGTGAAAATCGCAGTGTAAGTCGCAGTGCATGAAAGTCGCAGTGAAACTCGCAGTGAAACTCGCTGTGAAAGTCGCAGTGAACTGAGTCGCCTGACTCGTCCCCAGTCGTCTCTCTTGTCTCCCAAAATATTAACGAGAGAAGCGCGGTCGAGTGGAGCGCAAGGGGTATCATCCCCCGCGTCTTGCGACTCCCAACAAAGGAGACAAGAGAGACGACTGGGGACGAGTCAGCTGAGTCGCAGAAAAACTCGCAGCCATGAAAGTCACAGTAAAAGTTATAGTAAAAAACCGCAGTTAAACTCGCAGTGAAATTCGCAGTGAAAGTCATAGTAAAACTCGCAGTGAAAGTCGAATTTGAAAAACGTTTCTAAAAGGGAAGCCAATTTTTGCGTGTTCTTTTGCGACATAAAGAACCAGACAAATGCTATGAATAAAATAATTGAGTTTTTCTAAAAATTTAGCTTCAGTTTAAAACACTTTGCTTAATAGTAGCAGATGTCAACAACTCCTTCTTTTTCAACCAATACAATTTTGTTTTATATAATTAGCTCAGTTCACTCACTCAAAATAAGCAGTAGATTTTCAAAGTGCCTTTTATTTATTTCAAATTATTCAACTAACATATCCTTTTCATATAAGGAATACTGTATATCTTGTGAAACAAGCGAGTTAGATTTTATCGGTAATGGGAAATTTTAAGTTGTATTTTATTGAAAACCTACAGCGGCAAATAAATTACTTCATTCCGGAATCAATGAGTAAAATCGACCACGCACCAATACATTTGATTCGGAAACGCACTCAATTTGTCTGAGTACGTGAGAATTTCGACCACTTGTTGAAAATCCCACTGACAAAAATAAGTTATTAATAACCATTTCATTCAAGAATCAATGAGTAAAATCCACTAACCTCCATATATTCAAAATATAAAAGATAAAGACAATTGATTCGGAAATGTAGAATCCTTTTGTCTAGTTCGTGCCAATTTCAACCACTTGTTGTCCCATCTAAAGCTTCCTTTGTCCTTATTAATCATTTTGTGGTTTTAATATTTTTTACATCTTTACCTAGAAAAGAACACGAAATTTGTCCACGGACGCAAAAACCATATTTACGCGAACTGAGTGAATCTTTAATTTAACGGCTTTTAAAAACAGTGCGGAAGAATATATTCCTCGAACCATCAAGATTGGCCGGGTTTTTTTTTACATGAATGAAATGTTGTAGATGACCTAACACAAATGGCCCTTCAATCCTTAAAATTAATTAAAATACGTTTTCGAATCTCCTCCAGAGAGGAGCTTCTATTAATAATTAGAATCGTAAATTGAATCATTTTTACGTATGGCCATCCCCATAAAATGTGTTGTTTCCCATCGCCCGACCGACCCAATTTTTTCAAAAAGTAAAAAAAAAATTCATTGCCTACGCCCTTTTCTCGCGTGTTTCCAAGTTTAATTTGCTTTATTCGCATCTTTAAAGTCACTCTGACATCTAAATCAGCCCTGTAATGACGTCTTCGAGTGATATCGGCTCGTAACAAAATGGTGGTCACGGAGAAGATATAGTCAAGGCTCGCTTGGAATTACCAGTTTATGTATTAATTTGTCAATATTTCGTTTCTCGGCGGCTTTTTTTATTTTTTATTTTTTTTAACCGACCGACCGACCCACTTTCACGAGTGAGAGAGCTAGGGCGATGGGAAACAAAACATTTTATGGGGATCGCCTATTGATAAAATTAAGTGAAAGCGCAACTTAACTCAAACACATGATAAACGCTTCTTTCACGATAATTTGTGTTCATAATCCGTTTAAGGAGGATGCGAAATGAAACCTGATTAAGCCGTGATAGAAGGCGTTTTAGCAACAATGGAAAATCAACGATCGGCGTAAACAGAATCAATCCGATTTTGATTGAAAAACGATCGATCTGTAAACACGCGCTAAAACTCATAAACGCTCCCAAACATCTATATATTTCACACTTGAAGTTAGATATAATTAAAAGCTAAAGGCTATATATTCGAGACTTTAATCCTGTCTCATTTCCAGGCTTTGTTTCGTTCGTGTCATGAACTTGAATAAATATCAACGCCCGAAACATCTGACTTTGTGAGCGAAGGCAAATCAAATTATTCCCTTTGTTAACCGTTAGTTTATATTTACAACGACTGGTTCACGCGAAAAAAAAGAAGCCAAACGTACCGTTTTTGTTTAATATTTGCGTCCAAAAAGAACAATAATCCTTTATTTTTTTCTCAGTGCAAGTTTTAATCAGTGAATCTAAGTTTACGCAAAAGCGGAGTGACTTTAATTCAGCCGCCCTCGCGATATAATTATCTATAGTGTATGATATAGGAAATGACCAAACAATAGCTTTCTTTCCAGACCTTTTTATTCATAGCATTTCCACAGTATGGGGGCGCCAGAATCTCCTTTCTTTTCTGACTTTTCTGTATAGCATTCAATTCTATTGGTTTTAATATACACTGTTTCACCGCAGTCACAAGCACGCTCAATTTGATCCAATCTGGCAGTGATGCGCCATTGTATACTTTCATACTTTCGAGCGTTAATCACAAAAAACGTACTGAGCTACAGATGTCCCCTCATTTACAAGGAAATACACAGCTTCATGCATCATATAGCAACCAAATCCATGACATACTCTAAGATTAGCAATATAAAACATGCACGATAACATCACATCGTCTCGAAAAATCTTGTAAATATGTACGCAGTTTAGTCGCCGAAATTAACTTCCTCTCACGTAGCGTCTAAGAATGCCTTTTAACCCTTTCACTCCCAGAGTCAAACCTTGAGTCAATAAATGTGGTTCTAACTTTTGAGTCTGTGGATGAAACCCTAGTGAGTGACCATTAAAATGAAAGCTATTGAGCAGTACTTTCAAGTGGTGTTGTTTATTATCATGATGATGTACAAGGTGGTTCTAACTTTTGAGTCTGCGGATGAAACCCTAGTGCGTGACCATTCAAATGAAAGCTATTGAGCAGTACTTTCAAGTGGTGCTGTTTGTACACAATTTTGCAAAATGAAATTTAAGATTTTCCCCTTCAGTTTTGAGCTAAGCACTCTTGGGAGTGATCATGAAAGGGTTAAATATGTACGCATGTTTGTAAGACCCTCCCACTAATATAATATATCAAAACATGTTTTCCGGAGATACGCCGCACGAGCGTCGCTTTCGCGGTTTCCGCATTTTAATAGGAGATCATAATCAAATCCTCGCCTCGCAGATGTTCCGTTTCAGTGTTTGCTGTTTAATTATACGCCTCCGTCTTTTGTGGTGAACTCCTATAAATTAAGAAGTTCGTGAACACAACACCGCATTGTTCGCACGTGGAGCTGTAGAAGACGTAACTTCAATGACAAGCATTGTGTCGCAGATCGAATTGTCGCAGAAAAGATGAAAATCACGACAGTACTTCTGTTCACAGCGGTTGTTCTTCTGTTCAGCGTGGCGTACTCCAAAAGTGTAAGAGAAATATTTGACACAGAAGGTAACTGCTTTGAAAAACCTTTTTTCCACACAAATGATCACATTATACAAACATGTAGATAGCTTCAACTTGTCTAAAACTTGTACTCTGCTCTTAACTTGTTTAAAATAGTGATCAACGCCTTATTTCTCCTTAGAATATCTAATCAAATAGACAGGTACTAAAGAGAATAACAAAAATCGTCAACTACGACTTAGACATTGTCTTGATTTAACACCAAACTCTCAAAACGTTTTTAGTATTTTATTTTGTTGTTTTGTGTTCTATTTAGAAACATATACATGTCAATAACTGGAGAAGTGATATTTTGAATCAGTTAGGACTTGAGCCGTTAAAACATTTCTGACCATTACACAATACATTCCCAATATTGCTGGTTTGCAATCATTCCCGAGAGATTTAAATGACAAAGACCCTGGTGGCCATGTTGGATGACAGGAACAATAAAGCTAATTAGAAATCTTTTGTCAATGGTCATCCAACATGGCGGGGATGACGTCAGTTGCAAACCAAGAATACGGTGAATATGTTATGAGAGCTTGTTATGAGTATTGTTTAAAAAAAACTAACTCAGATCTAGTGATTTTTTTGACAGCGAGCAAAATGTCCATTATATCCTAGTATTTGCACTTTATTTAGGTAATTAATTTTACTAGCACTAAGTCGGTCATAACAATCAGTGATCAATCGTTCCCCTAAACACACATGTCTAAAAGTCATTGTCTCAAAACATTATAGCGATGTTTCTCGTTACGTCACCTATTGTTATTAATGTGCCAACCAGAGAACTATTGGCTGTTGAAACAAAGAGTTCTTTTGTTTAATGGTTGGCAAATTTGAATAACAAAACAAATTTGACGTAATGTTGATCAACAGTGAACACTCCTATTACCAGTTTTTGTTCGTAAAATACGCCGTGAAAAATTATGTTCACTTTCATAAGAAATTGCCGATTCCTCCACGTTTTCCCGTTGTAACCGCATCTTTTCATACCCGATCGCGAGTTTTTTTAGTTGGGGTTATCCATTTTTTTTCTTTGACTATATCAGTACATTTTGTTTTATAAATTTGTCTTTTTAACTTCCTTTTCTCATAATTAATTACATCACAGTCATTGACCCTTTTTGTGAAAATAGAGAGCTTAAGCACAGAGGTTTTTGAGCCACGGACGGCAACCGGAAGGCGAATGTTCTTGTTTTTGGCGTGTTTTCACCCTCACCAATGAGTTGGAAAGCCCTCGTTTTAGCATTTACAACTTGACGTTACGGACAAAAAGTCGATAATACGGGCCAAAGAAGAGAACATTCGACTTCCGGATGCCGTCCGTGGCTCAAAAACGTCTGTGCTTAAGCTCTCTATAAATTATCTTAAAAATTACATAACATTCCTGAAGAATCATTGGCTGTTAAAGTAGCATTTCAAGTATTTCTTTCAAGTTATAACATATTTAGGATTGTTAATAATGCGTATCAAGAGAATATGATCTAAGAGAATACATCCCCATGCCCCATGATAGTTTTTTTTCAATTTATTTTAAGCTTCGCGCCACGCTGTGAAAGTTATTTTAGTTCTCGTCCCCATGGTCGCGCGGCCAATGATCAGAAGATCAGATGTCATTGCGAATATTTTTCTCGCTGTCGTGTTGACGTCCATCTACTGAAATCGTAAATCCAAATTTAAAGATGTGATCGCGTTTCTCAATGTGTTACAGCAAAACCGCCAAACCTTAAATTTCATTCCGTCATTACAACTGACCAATCGGGTGTCTTCCTTAAAATAGCCGCGCAGTAAGACTACGCGCTAAAAATAGATTGAAAACAATTATCATTGGAAGAGGCCCATGTATGGGGGATGTGTTCTCTTAGATCATCCTCTCTTGTGCGCATCAAATAGGACAACAAAAATGGAAACTTCATTGGGAGTAATCCTCTAAAGTGGAAATTAAATTCTGTGCAAAAAGATTTCAAGCAAAGATAGCATAAATGTGTAAATTGATATCGGCGGCAAAGCCACGGAAGAACACAGACTTGCTTTTTGGTAGCCTAATTATTTCGTCTATAGCTTTTCTACGGAAAAATTAATTAAAAAGTGTCATGGGAAACGCGGTGCTGTGCGCAGAGGTTTGGGTTCTAGCCTGGCCAGTGCGCATGCGCCTCTCTCGAGTTGGCACAAGAGTTTAAGATTATTTAGGGAGAAATGTAAAAATTCACAAATATATCAAAATAACAACTAACTAGTGATACGTGACGCACAGATCCTCGCGAAATTTTAATTTCACCCGTACTGATGTATCTTTGACTTATTTTATTTTCAGACATAGCTGATGACTACGGAATTGAAGAAAATCAAGCTGATGTACAAAGTGAGAGGCTTTTTTTTTTTTTTGAGGAGAAGACTGGGGACGAGTCATATGTTGCTGAGTACTCGAAACCTAACAATTTTACCAAGTGCAAAAAAGTGTTTCGTTTACAGAAAGTTTTTGATAAAATGAAGCAATATTTCTTCTTTCTAAATAAAACTTAACCTTCTCAATAAAATTGATGTCAATCCTTTGTTAAAAGATAAAACAAAAGCAGTAAATAACCACAAAGAACTAGCCTGCCTGCAGACGTCTCCTATTTCCTTCCTCTTCCGCATGAAGCAAGGAAAGATTTTCACTGAATATTATTCCCTTTTTTTTCTTATGCAGAACGAGGATACTATTGGATCGTCTCTGCTTGGAGCCCGGTAAGTTTTCATAAATTGTTCGGGGTAAATATGATTGCCGAAGAAGGTAACGGTAATCACGACAACGCTAACGAATACGAGAAAACGAAAATATAGACTATCACCATTCAGCTATAGACATAAGATCGATAAACGGATATGCAAAGGCAAAAATTATAAATCTTTCCGTCCAAACAGTACAGTGGTCGGAGGATTTCTCATATGAAATGGACTCCCATATAAAAGTGACGGGGGTGATCGTCGGAAATTTTGAAAAGAACCCCTAAAAGGTACCAAAATCTAACTTTGTGGGTGTGGCTCGAATATATTTTTACCCCTAAGAGGTACCAATTCTAAGACGAAATTAGTTCCTGTCATATTTTTTTCCGGCTTAACACCCTAAAAGGTATCGGAATTAATCTAACGGTGGTCATTGTAGATTTTAACACGCTAAGCGGACCTACCAAACCATTAACACCTAAAAGGTACGACGATCACCCGCGTCACTTTTATATCGAAGTCCTCCGTAATACAGTCAACTCTCTCTTAACGGACACCTCTCTATAAGACGGACATCTCATTCTCGACCCCAGACCTTCGCTGCTTTCTCGGTCATGCGCAAAAGAGAAGGGCTCTGGGGTCGAGATTGACGGACACCTCTGTAAGACGGACACTTGGTGTTGGTCCCTGCGCGCCATTTTTCAGTCATGTTACTGTATCTAAAGCGGACACCTCTCTAAGACGGCCAGTTTGTGCCGGTCCCGATGGTGTCCGTCTTAGAGAGAGTTCACTGTAATATTCTTTTTGGCCTATTATTGGTCTCTATGATATAACTCTTGTAGTCTTATAAGTCTTATATAAAGGGCGATACTTAATTATTTGGTGCCACTTCAGCTAAAGATAGTTTACCAGTTTCGGAACTTGTCCTTCCAATTATTTCCAAATCGGACATCATTTACACATTCTAACTACAACTGTATTCTACTCCACAGTGTAAATGCCACGACGGTATGGCCACTGGAATCCAGTACAGAAACGTGTCATGTACAAAACAACCTTGTCATTTCATTCGTGCCCCGCGGTTCAAGCAAGTTTGTCAATGTCATTAATGGTGCCAACCCTAAACAGACAATTTTTCGAGGTCGAAGACGTTAATAAATTGAGATTTAAAAAACGTAATAGTAAGACATACTATCAAAGCACTTTATTAGGAGAGCTATATATTTACATTAATCTTGGTACACTATGGCACAGGCTGATGAAAAATCTCTCGCAGTAATCTAGCTTAATCTAATATATATATTTCTATGGCTCTAAAATATATGAAAGTTGTAAGATTAAAGTCTAGCCTTTTACTTCTCTTTTGTTGATGAGTAGTTCTTTTATGATGCTGTTTTATGTAAGTTCAATTTATTTTGATTCTTGGAGCAATATGGGGAGGTGGCCACAATACTCCAGTCCACAAAGAGAGGGTGATATAAGAGAAGCATTCCCTGTGCCCCATTATAATTTTTTGAAATCTATTTATAGATTCGAGGTTATTACTAGTTCCGCAAGGCAACGACCTCACTCCCATGCCCGCGGGAATTTTCCCGCGCTTTGCAGTCGAGCGCGCACGGACAGCCAGTCGAGTAGACTCGGGCAGAGAGATTTTTACGTGTTGTTTCAATTTTGTTGTTGCATTGTGAAACATGCTGACTTGAAGCAACCATGAAATGGGCGTTCGAAGAAGGCTTCGGGATTTGCTTCAGAGAAAAAGAAGGCAGTAGAAAAGTTTGAAACCTCTGTTATTTGCCATATGTTTTGCCAGTTAATTTGGTTTGCTTTGGCTCATTCTATCTCTAAAGCTCTCTCGTGTTCTCTCTGGAAGAACAGGATCTGAAATATTCCGTTTATGATGTTAATTTCTTACGTTTAATTCATGCATGTGAAGCCAAGCCCGGGTTTTTATAGCTTGTACAAAGCTACTAAATTTGTCTAAGAAAGAGATGTTGTCGTCGCATTGATCGGATTCTATGACTGCTATAAGCCAAGACCACCGGGTAAACTTATCAACAAGGGATACTCACATTAGCCTCCGAGGACGCCATTTTTCTTATGATCAATGCGGAAGGCCAATACATCCGTCACTTAATTTGACCAATCAGGTAGCGATCTCAAAATGGCTCAGCTGGGACGGGAAAACTAAAACTAAATTTCAACAAATTATTATTGGAAGAGACCGATGTATGACTAGACTGCAAAACAGTCCGTATTTTCGCGCGAGAGTGTCGGGCTGAACGCGGCCGAAGGATCTGGAACGAGCATGAAATTACGAGTGGGATTGGGGAGAGAATGCTTCTCTTAGATTATCCTCTCTTGCCTCCGCACTAATTAATCTTTGTTTGAAATGAAACGGGTCGAAACCTGCTTTCAATGTGCACGCAAATGTTGCAACATTTGCAGGCTTTGAACGACTGTGTGGCACATAGAATAAAAAATAAAAGTTTTAAGTGTCAGAGGATTTAGCACTGCTGTACTAATTGTGGACACTGTAAATGAACAAACAAATATTGTAAATATAACATCAACTTGTCAAGAATCCAAACTGGTGGGAGGCTGTCCAGTTGGTTATTTACAAAGCGTGGCCGAGAGGTTGAACCTGGGACTACCGAGAGCAAATCCAGCTAGTGGCAGGGTGGAGGATTTGAACCAGGGACCTCCAGATCTCAAATCTAGCGCCCTAAACCACTCGGCCACGCTGCCTCCCTGTATAGAAAATACATCATAGAAAATCATATATAGTCTTGATATTCTATTGTTTTCATTGTCAAAGTATATGTCCTAGCATTTCAGGCAAACTACTCATTTATGTTATGTTATATCGATACCCTCAGGTCACTAAAACTGTAATTTATCATACATTCCACTGCATGTAACAGCAGTACCCGACGCTATCGGCCACCTTTCTATAACGGCCAGGATTTTTCGTCCTGACCGTGCGTCGATCCAGTACCTTTCACTCTTATTGAGACCTCCCTAAAGCAGCCAGTTAATAGACAATTTCGATATATTAAAATTCTAACTTGGCTCCGAGGCTTAGGGGAATAAAACAAAAGAAATCGAAAAGAAATCACATCGAGGTTGAGGGATGAATAAATCATTTCTTTTGTTTTATTCCCCTAAGCCTCGGAGCCAAGTTAGAATTTTAATATATCGAAATTGGCCTATTTTGCCCTAGGGCGTGGCCGTTGTAGAGAGTGATATTATAGAAGCTAAGCCTAAAAGCAAACAAGAATCACTCCTTTGATAAGAGCACATCCACGTGTTTCCCAGTATCATTCGATTTACTTTTTTATTCCTTTTGATTGGTTTTAAAGAGCTCACCACGTCACGCAAAATGAGTGCGCGTGCGCCAACCTGCTCGCTCATTTCCATACAAACATAATGGCGGCAATTCAAAATTCCCGGTATTTGTTTCCATTTCGCGTGGATAAAGCCGTCACGGAACAGATAAGGTTTTTACCTTGAAAACAATTCCGAGAGAGACAAACAAATTATCTTTGCAACAATAGAAAATTTCCGCTCGAAATCGAGCGATCGTAAGTGAAACATGAACTCTTTGAGCTATGTTTTCGTCATTCTCGTCCCCAGGGGACGTCATAGCGCCAAAATAGCCGAGCATGCGCACTCATGTTGCCGCTGTGTCCTCACAAGCATATAAATTATGCACATGCGCGGTACTGTCAACCTCTGTGACAGTCGGAGGAACATATACCAGTTTTGGCAAAACTTCGGTATAGCATTCGAAGAGTTTCCGAATATTTTTATCCAATCAGAAACTAGCGCAAGCACTCACGAGTACTCCGAAAGCAATCGCGCAAGCAAATACGTCATGTTGCTTAGCAACTTCGGGGACGAACACCGCGGGCTCAGTCCCGTCTCAGAGGTGGGATTTCGCCATGTACTGGTACTTGTTCCTCCAACTGGTGAAAATTAAGATAAAACAAAGGAAGTGCGCGCTTCCACAACATCTTAAAATCAGAATCTTAAAAGCGCGTTATTCTAAAAACAAAACTACTGGATTTGAATTTCGTGATTTGTTAGTATTTCGCAGATCAATACCAGCAAAATATACAAAATATGCAATTTTGCGATATCTGGTCTACCTTTTACAATGTTTATTACTCATTTACATCAAGTCCGCAATAGCCGGAAGCTCACAGTCGACTAACGTGTCATAGAATTCTCCCACACTCAGATAGCGGTGATTCCCCACAGTACCAAGGACAACATCGCATGGATTACGTACTCTCGCGTCAAGAAAACGGATATCGATTTGAGACAAGCCTAGCCTCTCTGCCAGCAATTTCCACTCATCTCCACCTTAAATGGAACATTTAAAGTATACAGTATTATTGTCTACATTGCCCTACTTTTATCACATCCCAAAATTGCATGGTTAACAGACAATGATCCTAAAAAACTACAGTAGCCTCCCGCTATCTCGCTATGACTCTCGGTTATCATCTCAAACTCCAATCCATTCCCCTTGCCCTTGTTTTTCAGTCATTTACTATCGGCTATCTCGAACTCCTCGCTATCTCGAACTGCTTTTCGTTCCCCTTGATAGTTCGAGATAGCGGGAGTCTACTGCATTCCGAGGCCGGAGACCGTTGATTCTGGGTACGAGATTGATTTCATTGTAGACACAATTCCAAACAATGCCGTACTTCTGCGTGAAAATACGCGCTCATATCATATTGGCCACATAAATTATCTGCTACGAGATTGGAAGGCGAAGTATGCTTTTCAAACGCGGCGTTCACGCTAAACAAAGTTGGACCAAGTTTCAGAATCTTACTCAAAAACACTAACATTTGTCATTTTGTTCTTGCAGTATGTTTTGTCACTTACCAGAGAGGCTAAATGTCAAGTTCTTTCTTTGGGGAAAAGGGATACGTCGAACATCAAGATCCTCACTCAACAGAGGCCCTGGTTTACACAAATAATATGATATAAAGAATTGTAAACGTTCAATGCAAAAATAGCCTTAATTGTTATAAGCCACAAATGTCAGTGCACACATGCTACTACTCTTGGTGCCGGCACACAGCGGTCAAACGTGACGCGCCTGCGCAGTTCCCGCCAAAACTCCACTGCGAAATGTCCTAAATTTACGAAGTCCTCCACGTTTCGTCGCTTTAAAGCTCAAACTTAAGAAATTTACTGAAAACTTAAGCTTTGTACTCGGAGTATGCATAGATAATGTAATAATTGTTATCCACCAAGTGTCTCAGCTCGTATTTTGGTTTACCACTGCATGTTCTATAACGTTTCCTTACAAACTTCGCGGCCATTACGCCGCCATTACGCTTCAATCTCTTGCAAAATCAAGGCAGCGAAAACCGGAAGTGGCGCCGGATTTTTGCGTTTGACCGCTGTGTGGTTTTTTCCCTTAGCGCCGGAGGAACACTGATTCCATGAAAGCGAGTAACGACGGAATGGTATTATTTGTCGTTTTCCACTCTGGCTCGCTTTTGCGGCTTCGCCGCTAACAAATCGGCACAAAGCAACAAAAAAAGCCCTCTGGTACCCAGGGTAGGCTAGGAGGTTAATTACGAAGGGACTATCAGTGGATTTGTGAATGATCTTATTAATATGAATCTGGACAAGACGAAACGGCTCAGTACCTTGTTTTACAGTTTGGGCCGTGCATGCAGTATCAATTGAGCAGCTACATGGCATGAAAGTCAAAAGACATAACCCAAACCAATAAAATGCACGATTCTTCTAAACTGCATGCCTGATCCCAACAGTAGCTCAGGGTTTCTGTTTCTGAGTTGGATGTAAAACTCACCAGTAGTACCGGCAGGTGCGATCTGTCTTAAGTACTCCACCACGTCAGTTCTGTGTTCAGATTTGGCTTTAATGGCAAGGCAGCGGATCCACTGTTTGGTCTTGGGCTCAGGATTCTCCAGAAATCCTGAACCAAGCTGTAGACTTTCTTGTAATTGCACCACAATATCTTTTGGATCACTTGTCTGACAGTGCATGGACTGCATCACGCCATCCGGGAGTGCAAGTGCAAGTGTTTCTCCTAGATTATTGATACACAACTCCCAAATTACCAACAGCATAAATACAAATTCACCTTAAAATATCTAAATTTTTAAAATCCTCCAAAATGCCCATCATCAAACGTCACAAAAGATGTAAAACGTAAACTCAAAAATGCCTCTTTGGACAGGACTCACTGAAAAAATTAGGAACGCAAAAATTTCCGAGAACGCCAATTTTACACCCCAGGAAATCATTGGAATCACCCCATCACTTTTCGTCCGAGTATTCCCTTTGGGTGAAAATTAGTTCTTGCAGGCGTCACTAAATATTCTTCTAATAATGCCAAGGTCACCTGGTTTTTGCCACATAAACGTTTAGTAGGAGATTAAGTAAAATGAGGGCTCTCACCTTCTTTGGCAGATGAACTCCTCTTGTCAAGTCTTAAAGTGGTCTGCTGTTGTTAAGAGAGAAAAATGTATATAAAATAATCACATCATCTCGTGTCTTGTTGTGTCCTTGAAATGTTAAGCACTTTACGGTTGAAAAGTTTGCAAAGTTTTCGTTGTTAACAATAATCCAGAAGATGGAAGTGCATTTTTTCTGAATGAAAAGTGCACACTGCCCAGTGAGTTCAGTTGACATATGATTCCAAATAATCATTCTTAGTTTTTACAAAAGTTATGAACTAACCTGATTAGGGAAGTCCTTATTTCATCCTCATCTGGAAATGCAAAACCATGGAGCATACTGCTCGACTGGAATTCTGCGATCCCCTCGAATACCATGTCGTTTGTTGCAGCATTTAATCTTGCGCAACTCCAATTCTGACAGGAAGTGTAGACACTCACATCCACGCACATCATGATCGCAACATTTCACTGAATCTGGTCGAGAACATACTGGGCAGCAGACACACATTTCATATTTCATGTTCTTTAGCCAACTAAACTCCTTCCGCATGCACTCAAGCATCAATCCCAGATGAAAATGAATAACGCGGTTGTAAGTGACATCACAATTACTATGACTGAAATATGCCATCGTCTCGTGGTCATCATTCCCATTGTGAACAATGATTTCGATGGAAGAGGAATGACACAGGAAGATAACGGAGCTTCCTTGATTGGGACGGATGTGGAACATGGCAAAATTATGAAAGAGTTGAGGATTCATTTGGCTGTTCCATTCTTCGTTGCACCACTGGTAGAACAGCAAGATTAGTCGAGAGAACAGACCAGGAGGCACTCTACCCGATTCGAACTTGACAAATAGTGATGGGATTTTTACAGAAGCAAGAAGCTCAAGGAATTCATCTGTTGGAGGCGACATCAACATGGATGGCACAAGGTATTGCTTACTAGAATCGGAGGACGGCCAGGGACAGAGCAAGCTTAACCTTTCCATTATTGCAGTGAGGCTCTTGCAGGTTTCCTGGTTGTCAAACAAGGAGCTCCATGCATGATTCAGGAGAATTTCATCCAAGATCCCTTCCTTTTCAAGCTTAAGCCACAGCACTTCAACTTTTTCTTCCGTGTGCTCATAACGCTTTACAGTTATTACCTTCTTGAAAACATCAATGAGCCACTGGGGGTCTAAGATCACCATTGTTTCCAACTCTGTTGAGCCACTAAAATGAATTACGATTCTCTGATCGTGCAACAAATTCAGTAGCGTAGAAAATTCTTCATCGTCATCAATTCCGCAGTCGCCGGATGCAATCTGCCTGGCTTCATCGAGGGGTATCCACTTGTCACGCTCTTTGCGGATTTGGAGCGCCTTTTCATACTTTAACCACTTCAGTGGAATTGCTTCTTTCGTCTGCGGCAGCTCCTTAGCAACGGCAAGTACTTCGTCTCTCAGGCGCATGACTTCTGGACACTCGTTTTCGCTTCCTGACTTTGTGTTATCCACAACGAAGACGTCTTTAAATAGGTGTCCCCGGTAAGCCTTGGTTCGTAAAAAGCCATATATTTCAAGTGCCAGATCTCTGGTGTTTGAACAGCGATAGGGCTCGTCAGCATGAGTGCAAACCAAGAACACTGGGGGTAATCTTCTGGGTGAAGTCACAGTTTGGGTGGCGGTATCGTGGCAGATAACATCCGGACTCACCAAAGAATACACCGATGACATCCAAAAATCAAGATAATCCAGGTTTGTCTTGCTACAGGAAGTGTCCACATAATTCGTGTACATTCCTTTCCTCACAGGAGGTTTGGCTTGCTCGTATGGATTGCGACTTAGGTCAGAAACCAAAATGTAGATGGCTTTCTCTGTCAGGAAGATTGGATGGGTGGCGTAGTAAACTGATTCTCCTCCAAAATCCCACAGAACTGAATAGACATCATTCTCATCTTCTACCTTTTCGTCATTTTTAAGGAACTTTTCAACCAATGTCGCTATGTCTTCTGGTAATTTTGGCACAAAGAGACGACTGTTGCTTTCCACTTTAAAATGAACCGGGGGAGATAACTCTGCATCTTTAGTGGTTTCTTTGGTGACGAAATCAGTAGCACTTGTGCTTGGCTCGGAAATTTCAAATGCAAGATTGGGGTCTGCGGCTGATGGCTCAGAGCTACTTGAGCTTGTTTCTTCTGGGAGTCTGAAAGCAACGGTCGACTCTTCAACATCCAGCGAGGTTGATTTTTTCCCCTCAAGCTTTCACAAATCAACTGAGCTGCTGCA
The DNA here is from genome assembly GCA_029204205.1 of Desmophyllum pertusum. Classification (NCBI taxonomy): domain Eukaryota; kingdom Metazoa; phylum Cnidaria; class Anthozoa; order Scleractinia; family Caryophylliidae; genus Desmophyllum; species Desmophyllum pertusum. Next base: position 272,228 of record MU825890.1, on the reverse strand, counting down.
AAGCATTCCAAGGACACCTCTGACTCAGATTCAGTTTCTTTATTCTTTTCGCCAGTTTTCCAAACTTCTGTCGAGACTTTGAAATAGGAAGGGTCCTTCTCTATTCCTTCAGTGCTTTCTTCTGTTTTGTTGAAAGTTTCTCCTTTCAACGACTTCTTCAGACTGGTCTTCCCTGCCCGATCCTGTCCAATTAACATTATTGCTACTCTTTTTATGCATGCCTTCCCTTCCGTGAGAGCTTTGTTGTAGGCTTTAAGGGCCAGCGGACCTCGGGCAAGAATCTCCAAAGGAACTGAAATATAAATAATAATTTATTTTTATTGCATTAAAAAGAACACATTTACACATACACTACTTACATATCATACTTATCTACCACTTTACAATCTAAATTTTATAAATTTTTCAATACCATAAAATTCCTGTAGACAAGCTTTGGGCTTCATGGTATTTGTCTAAAAGGCTTTTCTGGTGGGCTTATTATTGGGGATATTATCGGGAAGGGGGGAGGGGGGAGGGGGCTTATTATAGGAAGTTAAGGTTAATAGTAGAAAGGGAATTTAAAATAATCGGAGCTACATGGTATCGATTGGTGCGGGGTAGAAGCGATCATGAAGAAATTAAATTCAAAGGACAATTTTCAAACAGCGGTCTCACGACAGAAACACTGATGTTATAAAGAATGGAACGCCTTACAATAGTACTTTTAATATTCCTTATAGCCTGCAGAACAGGCGTTATTTTTTTGCGTTTTTTAGGCGAGCGCTAGGCGAGCGTGGAGGGCGAGTCACGCGCGACGGGAAGGTCGCAAAAAATATAACGCCTGTACGCACACCATTGTTCGTGCTCTTCCAGCGTTCAAATATGAACGCGGCTATCCAATTGGTTACTTGATATCATGTGATCACAGGCGGACCATCCTTTGAGTGGTCAGTGTTTACATTATTCAGGTCACGAACTACAGACTTACAGTGACGGTTGAGATTTGGTTCACTAGTATAGATTTAAGAGTCAACTTAAATCTAAAGTCTTGACCGAGTGTGGCTTTCATCCCTCCAATTTCGACCGAGAAAAGCGATGCTGAAATGCTCCATGAAGCTTTCTGCGTATGATCGGCGCCCGACACGGCGACCAAAGGAATGCGGGTCGAGCTGTCAAGTATGCAAATTTTCGAAGCAAATTGTTTCCGACACGCTTGGCTTCGTCGCTTCCAACAGAAGCATTTTGCTAACAGTGAAAGCGAAAATACGATTCAGATAGACCAATGAAGTACTGCAGAATAAAATACATCTTTCGCTTCGCTCCGAGGGAAAACATTTCCCTTAAAACGAACCGATAATGCAGCTGAAGCGACTTACGTTTACTGGCGTGACAGATTCAAACATCACGTGCGGGGCAGGGTGCTAACGGCCGCGATGCGCTGGTTGGCTGATTTCAAACGGCTCGCATCCTTCGAATTCCTTCTTCGCCGGTGGTCGCTCTGACGCTTTGGCGCCACTTGCGGCCTGCAAAACAGCCCTTGCGCTGTGATTGGTTGGGGATTTGGGGGTGTGTCTGGGGGCGGAAGAGCACGAACAATGGTGTGCGTACAGGCGTTATATTTTTCGCGACCTTCCCGTCGCGCGTGACTCGCGCTCCACGCTCGCCTCGCGCTCGCCTAAAAAATGCAAAAAAATAACGCCTGTTCCGCAGGCTATATTCCTTATAACAAACAACATGGATATGTAGAAAAAAGCGTTTTACATTCACACCACATTATAAAAGACGACGTAACATGTCTTGTTGAGAAACCTACCATTGCCTTGCCTAGATTTCATGATCTGTTGAGCCTGGATTAAAGAAGAAAACCGTAATATTATATGACATTGTGGCATACATCTAACATAGGAGAATGCATATGAAAATCTGATGATTTTTGCTTTACCGAATTCCACTATGTAACACCTGAGTTCAGTATAGCAGCTAGACACGCCTGAATTAGCATACTAATTGGCATACTAATTAGCATATTATCTGCCCATGCGCAGTTTGTCACTATTCACAAGAACCTCGTGGTTCAACGAGTACAGTTTGATTCACAGCTTTGTGCGGCCTCGTAAGCCTGGCTCGTAGCCTCTTCAACGATGTAAGCAAGATGAACGAAATCCATGATTAAAGAACCTACAACTATTCAAGCCTATCCATTATTTCTGGTCCTTCGAGCGCCGGAGGATAATTCAAGGTACGCTCGTTAACACTTTATACAGTCCTCAAGTCAAATCGCCATTCACCAACACATGATGTCAACCCGTGAGTTACTGATCCAAAAAAGAGGAACAACAAAACGCAAGATCACAAATCTTATCAAGAAAATCGATCCTCTAGTTGAAAAGCAAGAAAAGTCAGACTTCGATGTCGTTTGCGCCGACAGTATTTAAATGAAATCCGTGATTTGGATGGCCAGTTTCAACAACAACATCTGGAAGCGAGCGCCGTAGTCGACCCGTCAAACGAAGAACTAATTGAAAGGGATTTTGAGGAGCTTGAAATCCACGATGATCGAGTGCGGGAAAACGTAAGCAAGCTTCTGTATTTACTAAGCGTCGCTTCAACTAAGCCACAAGAAGCCAAGTCTGCCGAAAGCAAAGGAAAGAAATCGCTCGAAACTAAATGGAATCGGATTACCACGAACGTAAACAACGTGATCACAAAGATAAGCGAAGCTCAAGGCAAGCTGGACAAAATGGAAATTGAAGACCTTACGGATATCAGAAGTCAACTTTCTGAATTCGAGAAAACTCTCGATCACTTCACAACAGAAATCGACTCATTTTCTCCGGACTTAGATGATGCAGACGGTGACAACTGGAACGACGCCATATTGGGTTACTTCGACAAGATCAAAACAGCTCAAGACACGTTGGCTGAACTGATAATTGAACGCCGTCGTAACCAAACTCGTGAAAACAAAGAGCGTGAAATTGAACGGGAACATAATCGAAACAAAGAAATCGAAGGGCAAAACAGCCAACATCGTGAGGAAATAAACAAGTTATTGCACAAGTTTAAAACACCTTCGGAAGAAAATGGGCCTAAAACAGTGAAACTGCCTTCACTTAGCATTCCCACGTTTGATGGTGAGCCCACAAAATGGAAGTCATACTGGCAACAGTTTGAAGCCACAATCCACAACTCGAAAAAGCTAGATGACCAGTTACGGATGCAATATTTGCTGAAATCTCTCACCACCAAAAAGGCCAAAGATGCTATTGAAGGAATTGATGCAGTAGCTGAAGCATACCCAGAGGCTGTTGCAGCCCTGAAGAGTCGTTTTGATAGGCCTCAAGTCATCCACCGTGCACATGTAAGAGCAATACTTAATGTTAAACCAGTGAAAGATGGTTCAAGTGTAGAGTTGAGACAGCTACACGACACACTTCAACATCACTTACGATCCTTAAAAGCGATGGGAAAACTGGATTTTGAAAGATTCATGACTGCCTTAGGAGAATCTAAGCTTGACGCCCTAACCATGGTAGAATGGCAGAAGTCTACTCAGACAGAAAAGGATGTCCCCGACTATCACAAACTTCTTGAGTTCCTCGATCTCCGAGCAACAGCTACTGAACTCACATCTTATGAAGCAGGCCAAAAGAAACCTCACATTCCTTTCAGAAAGCCACCAAAGTTCACCCCTCCCGATTACAGTGGCCTTAAGCAGGTATCAGCTTATACCACAAACACCCAAGGAAAATGTTTAGCCTGTAGTGGACAAAAACACAACCTAGCATATTGTCAAGCCTTCAAAGCAAAATCACTTCTTGACAAGCGGAGCTTTGTAATGGAACAGGGACTTTGTTTTAACTGCCTAAAGGCAAAGCACACAAGTAAACAATGCCCTTCACATAATTGTTGTCTCAAGTGTGGCAAGCGGCATCACACCTTCCTTCACCTTGATGATTCCAATGACTCGAACACTCAGAACAAACCGGAATTAACGAGACAGGATCTTCCCATTGTTTCAGCACCTGGTGCAACTAACAACGCTACTCAAGCAGGAAACACCGCTAGTGGCATCACCTCTGCAACATATGTGACCGCGCCAGCAGTCACCACTTCAAAGTCTGTTCTCATGATGACAGCAGAAGTGCTCCTTAGTGGACCCAATGGTCATCAAATGGTTGCACGAGCTCTACTGGACCCAGCATCAACTGCCTCTTTTGTCACTGAAAGAGTAGCCCAGCACCTAAAGTTATGTAGACGAAAGCAAGAAATTACTATCAATGGAATTGGAGAAACCCAGTGCTCCACCCAAAGTAATACTGTTGTTAACATTGATTTAACATCTACTCAGCACTCCTCAACATTGGCCAATGTTCAAGCGATCGTTCTGCCTTCATTGACAAAACGCCTGCCTATCACGACTCTTCAAAAAGGGTACTGGCCACACCTGTCTTCTCTCAAATTGGCAGACCCAGAATTCAATGTATCTAAGTCCATTGACATTCTCCTTGGAGTGGATGTTTACCACGATATTCTGAAACCAGGTCTTATCCTTGGACCCAAAGGAACTCCAGCAGCCCAAGAAACCATGTTTGGTTGGGTTTTGTTTGGAAACACTAACATTTATCAATCGTCTACTGAAGTCACAACCTTGCATGCATCAACTTCACTTCCAAGCTGCGAAGAAACTCTTCATAAATTTTGGACATTAGAGGAACCGCCCAAACCCAAGTTGCCTCTATCGCCAATCGACAAATTAGTCGTGCAAGACTATGACCGAAACCACAGGCGTGATCAAACTGGCCGCTTTGTAGTCAGACTCCCATTTAAGCCGCAGAAGCCTGCCCTTGGACAATCACGACCTCTGGCCTTGCGACGCTTTCTGTCCCTTGAACGTCGCCTTCAACGCATTAATCAATTTCAAGATTATGCTAAAGTCGTGGACGAGTACTTCGCATTGGGTCATGCAGAAAGAATTCCAGACACTGACCTTAACAAGCCCACCTCAGATTCATTCTACTTAGCCCATCACGCTGTCTACAAGGACTCAGCCTCAACCCCACTACGTGTCGTATTTGATGGATCAATGAAAACCACATCTGGTGTTTCTCTTAATGATCAGCTCCTTGTAGGACCAACCATTCATCCTCCACTTAATGATGTCCTCATTCGTTTCCGAAGACATCCTTATGTACTGACCACTGATGTTTCAAAGATGTACCGTGCTGTCACCTTGGCACCGGAAGACAGAGATTATCACCGGTTCTTATGGAGAGATAAGGCTACTGATTCAGTCATGGACTATCGAATGACAAGAGTCACCTTCGGAATTGCAAGTGCTGCATTCTTAGCAACAAACTCAGTACTGCGCGTCGCAGAAGAAAACGAATCAGAGCTACCTCTTGCTGCAAAGGCCGTAAAAGAGTCCTTCTACGTTGATGACGGCCTTCCTTCAGTAGAAACAAAGCAAGAAGCCATCTTACTACATCATCAACTTCAAGACCTCTTTAACGGAGGAGGATTCAAACTTCACAAATGGGACTCAAACTCACCCGAAGTTTTGAACTCAATCTCACCAGAGATTAGAAGCACGAAGACCACGTCCAATCTCGGAAACTCTGACAACTTTGTCAAAACTCTTGGAATGGAGTACAGTTCTAACCAAGATCACTTCCGATTCTCTTCAACCGATTTATCTATTGAAGAATCACATATTACCAAGCGTGAAGTATTGTCTGATTCAGCAAAGATCTTTGACCCCCTTGGTCTCATCTCATGTGTTACCATTGTGGTGAAGATAATCTTCCAGCGTCTCTGGGAGCGAGGCACCGCATGGGATGAACCCCTTCCACCAGACATTCATAAAGAGTGGCTGAATTGGAGAACACAACTCTCTGAAATCTCAAACATGCGCATTCCACGCTGTTACACCCCAATCAACAGCACAATTGTCAACCGACAATTAATCGGTTTTTCCGATGCCAGCGAGAAGGCTTACTGTGGTGTTGTCTACTTAAGAAGCCTCGACACGGCCGGCGGAGTCTACACATCGCTTGTCATGGCAAGAACACGCGTTGCACCGATCAAGAAGGTTACTTTACCTCGTCTTGAACTTTGTGGAGCTCCTCTGCTCTCACAACTCATGAAACATCTCCAAGAAATCTTGGCCATTCCCACCTGCAATCTTTATGCTTTCACTGATAGCACCATCGTTCTCTACTGGATCTATGGAAGCAGCCAGCGATTCAAGACCTTCGAAGCAAACAGAATCGGAGAAATTCAAGAACACGTGCCCCCTCAGAAGTGGGCACATGTCGTTAGCGAAGAAAACCCGGCTGATGTCGGATCTCGTGGCACTCTACCAGGAGAAATTATGGACCACAATCTTTGGTGGAACGGTCCCAATTGGCTGAAAGAAGATCCGTCAAACTGGCATTCCAAGATTGCTGCCCCGCCTTCATTGGAAACTCTCTACTCCTCTGGTATTGAGGAAACAAGCTTGCAACTCAAAGAAAGAAAAGAAGTCACACTTCAAGCAACCCTGCTCCCGATGAAGTCAAACCTGTGATTGACATTCAAAGATACTCAAGCTACATGCATCTCGTGCGAGTTACTGCCTGGGTATTTCGTGTTGTTACCCGTTCTCACCTATTCAGCTCCACCCCACTGTTAGTGACTGAATTATCCAGAGCGAAAACTTGGTTGTTCAAACAAGCACAAGCTAAGAATTTCCCAGATGCAGTTGAAACACTCCATAAAGGGAAACCACTCCCTTTGTCTAATTCTCTACAACCCTTAAATCCATTTCTTGATGCAGATGGTCTGTTAAGAGTTGGTGGACGTCTCTCCCAGTCACTGAGAGACTACCAGTCCTCCTCATCCATTGATCCTCCATGGAAAACACCACCTCGCATCACTGATTATACAGAGTGAACACAAACGTCTGTGTCATGCTGGTCCAAAGCTCACTCTAGGATCTCTTCAAGACCTCTACCATATTATTGGTGCACGTAGAGCTGTGCGCAAGTGCACACGTCAATGCGTGGTATGTCAACGTGTGTCTCCAAAGATTACGACTCAACTCATGGGCCAAGTCCCAGCTGCACGTCTCCTCCCAAGCTTTGCCAATGAAAGGGTCTCAGTTGACTATGCAGGACCTCTGACTCTAAAGATCGGAACTACACGGAAACCAACATATTGCAAAGCCTATGTAGCCATCTTTGTATGCCTAGTGACCGAATCCTGCCACATTGAATTAGTATCAAATCTGACAGCGGAGGCCTTCCTTGCTGCCCTTCGCCGTTTCGTTTCAAGAAGAGGAAAGCCGGCTCAAATCTGGAGCGACAACGCAACTTGCTTCCATCGTGCAAATAAAGATCTAAAGGAACTTGCAAAATGTCTCCAGCAACAAGTCACACAAGAGTCTGTTATGAATTTCTGCTCTGCACAAGGCATTCAATGGAAATTCAGCCCACCATCAGGGCCCCACCATGGCTCTGTCTGGGAGAATGGAGTCAAAGCCTGCAAACGTCATCTAAAGCGAATAGTTGGCGAAAGTAAACTGACCTTTGAAGAGATGACAACTGTTCTTTGTCAGATTGAGTCTTGCCTCAACTCCAGACCTCTCTTCACAGCACTTGATGCAAATGATGACGATGGAATTGCTCCACTCACCCCTGGTCACTTTCTAATTGGTCGACCACTCGAAGCACTGCCCGACCGAGTTTCAACCACGCCCATATCAACTTTGAAGCGATGGCAACTTTGTCAAGCCTTAACACAGCATTTTTGGAAACGATGGTCAACAGAGTATCTCAACGCTCTTCAACGATTCAATAAGTGGAGGCGACCTAGAAGAAGTCTTTGCATCAATGACATTGTTCTCGTAAAGGACAATCGCACTCCGCCATGTCAATGGCCACTCGGCCAAATCATCAGAACCCATCCCGGGCCAGATCAGTTAGTCAGAGTCGTCACTGTCAAAACCAAGACCGGAACATTCATCCGACCAATTGTAAAGTTATGCTTGCTGATTCCATCAGAGGATGCCCAGTAACAGAACTATACACTTCAAACAATTTAAGCAGCAGATTATAAGGAACTATTAAGTATCAAGAACATTAAGAACCAAATGAACTCAAAGGAACATTTCCGAGGAACTTTATTAGAACTTAAGAACACTTTTTAATGAACGTTTAAGTTTTGTCTTGATGTTATCAAGGCCAGCGGAATAGACACGCCTGAATTAGCATACTAATTGGCATACTAATTAGCATATTATCTGCCCATGCGCAGTTTGTCACTATTCACAAGAACCTCGTGGTTCAACGAGTACAGTTTGATTCACAGCTTTGTGCGGCCTCGTAGCCTCTTCAACGATGTAAGCAAGATGAACGAAATCCATGATTAAAGAACCTACAACTATTCAAGCCTATCCAGCAGCATTCGGACCCTCATGTAATACCTTTTGTCGGGATGGCCCTCCGCACTGTGCATTAACGTATGAATGTAAAGAAATGAAATAATTTCATCAAACTAAAAACAGGTTTTTTTAACTTTTACTTATTCCGCCATCTTTTTCGTACATAAAGAATGTCATACTTTGTCCTGCACATTTTCTTAACGGATAACTGTACAATTGTTTGTCAAGTTTTACTTTTATTTGTATAAAAAGTTACGGTCCCTATTAATCGAGCAAATCAAAGAACGTAATAATGCTAACAACTTGCCTTCTCCCAGGCCAATTCCACACTGACAATAGCAGGGTGTTTAACATTTCAACGTAGACCTGGACCAAGGCAGCCAACACTAAAATGGATCGAATTACCACCTGTTATTTGACTGCTCAATCTATTTCTGAGTCACTAAATAAGGATTATTTACGGACCACAATAAATAAGGATGACGACATACAACGCTACAAGTTAGCGCGATGGGAAATTTATCGATGGGCTATAAAATAAATCTATCACAGAATAGTGATAGCGAGTAGGTAGCCAATCAGATTACAGCATTCGTGATAGATAGTGAGTACAGATTTCTTTTAAGAATCATTAGAAGAAACCGTTTAATGATATCAGCTAAGATACGGGTAAGAGGTAAACCCAATTAGCATTCGTAACTCATTGCCGTTAATTCAAAAACAGTGAAATTTGATACTAGTGATTGTTTATTTATTTTCTCAACAGCCATTTACAATTGCATGGAAAGCTATATCTCTTTTGAAAGGGTAGTAAATAAACTTTCTGGAAAATATTTTTCCCAAAGAAACCCATAATATATTAATTAGTTAATTATTAACTAGCATAAATTAATATTAATAGCCGCCAAATTTGGACAAAAAAGCAACTTATTTCAAAATGATGACTGGTTATAAGGAAAAGTTAAAAGCAAAAATGTTACTTGTTATATTGGCAACATATCCTGAAAATTTGGCTGAAAATGGTAAGTATAGAATAAATTAGTATTTTTTAGTTTGGTATCAAATTTCTAATTTATGCAGGAATTTGACCCGAAACATTGTGTCAACACTCCACTCGAAATTTATCTCTGTCGTTCCATAAGAACGTTTTGTCCTCTCCCTTTACTGAAATATGAATCCTAACATGTATTCAAAGCATCAAACAAGGTTTTCAAATGTAAAAAGCGAATCAAAATATAATTTCAGTTGCATTTGCGTTCGTTCGATCGATCGATGTAATATTTCGTAACACTTATCTTGGTTCGTCGCTCAATTTTCGAGCTCCAGATGCAATTAAATTTCCTCACTGCTTGGCATCCCTTCTGGATCACTTTCCTCGTCCAAAACTCTTGCTAAAACGTCCTCAACAACGCCTGTAACGGATTGCGAACGCTTCACAAATTGCGGCCATGTGTTTACATCAGAAGGCTTTTCTGAAAAAGCCGTCATATAAGACCAACTAGGGTATACCTGTTCAAACTTGCTGGGAGAATGGGTTAGAGTATCCCCAGTCCACCTTGAAAAAATGTGGGAAATCGGCCAAAAGACAATTTTTTACGAATTTTTTTCCCCATCGTTCTTTTATGAACGATATCTTAGTGCATTAACGGCAATGAGTTTTAATTAGACATACTGAGTTTAAATTACCTTCTCCGGTGACACGTTCTCCATCATTGAAGATGTGTTCAGCAGGTTTCAGAGTGGCTCTCAATAAATATTTGAACTGAACAACAGCATGGAGGAAAGAAGGATCGAGTTGATCTCTATTCTCATGTATATTTCTCAGTACTTTAAGATCAGTTGTAGGAGGTGGCAAGGCGTGCGCGTCAAAACCAGGGAAGCAGCGTAATAAAATTTCGGCGTTTTGATGGCTTCGATGACTTGAGACTGATGAATCCTTCAAAACCTAAACAAGGGAAATAGGACACTTTTTAATCTCCTTGTCGATTAAAGAATGCACAAATTGACCAATCAACAAACTATCTGAACTATGATCATCCTAAAGATAACAACCATTGAGCAAAGGGCCATAAGACGGACATAGAACAAACTCTGGTTAGTATTTATTCTACCAAACTATAGTAGTCTGAACGCAGAAACAGACTTAGCATTCTGAACAATTTGAGTCCAGTCCTTCGACTGCTCTTCTCGTTTTTACTCATGAATGGAATGAAATGAGTATAGTGAGGGACATGGATATGCAAATTAGCACTCGCTCGATGGGCTGTTATCATTAATTTATGCATTAAATGCAAAGGAAGGGATAGTGTTACATCTCTCATCAGCCAGATTAAATAAGGAAATGTTTGGTGAAGCAATCTCTCCTCCTCCTCCTGAGGACTTAACCCTTCAGGGTTCGATCTCATCTGGATTCTTTTAGATCCCTTTACCAACCAGCTATACATGGTTAAGGATAAATATTTTTAGACGTTGGAATCTTAAAGGAAATGGCCACAAAACGAGGAACTGCGGGGTGTATATATATGGTCTGAGTTTATTGTAATATTAACTTCAATCAAGGATACGAGATTTCTATAACATCAGCTTTCTTGGGAACATCTCGCGAATTGTAAATCAGCACGGAGGACAACAGAACAATTAAGGTAGAGGTTTGTACATTATAATCGTACGCGTCTTCCACTGTTAAAGCACCAAATCCTTCAGAGTCCAGTAGAACAACAGTAAATACCTGGCCAGTGGAATCCTAGATAGTGAATAAGTATACCAATAAAGACATAATAAAACAACATCAATTAAAGGTAAATTGGTTTAAAAATCAAACCTTATATTTTTCTGGTATAACCCACAACCAGACTCCTATGGTCTCGGGCTCGATGCGATGTCCAACTGGGAAAACGTTTGGTTGATCAAAAGCTTCACTTAAAATGTACGACTTCCCAGTGCTCGGCCAACCGGTAATAGACACCACACACACTGGACCTTTTAAAACACACAGAAATATGTATATCAAATTTGATCCCGTGTTGTTCAATAAAATCAATACAACGCTAATTACTTAATTATTACTTATATTATGGAATAAAAAATGTATTTGTATTGATGGAAAGTCTGTCTACAATAGTAGACTAGCAAATATAGCATACTTAGGGGGTGATTACATGGCGAATTTCAGCCCGGGCTGAAAAGTGAACTTGGGCATGCGCAGTGATTGTGTTTTGGCTAAATTGTAGAATGCCCGGCAACGTATTTGCATGTCATTGAATAAGAATGGTCCTTTTGTTTTTTATATACACGTGCAGCCGGTATGTAAATAAGTTGCAGGGTATTGTAAAATCGCTCCTGTGTTTTTAAACAAGATGGAAAAAAGGTTCCAGTGGAACAAGGGAGATAAATCGAAAATCTTATTCGATGTGTCGCGAATTTCAAATCGAAAATGGAATATAACAACAGCTTCGTTCTTCAAACGTTCATCAGTCGATATGTAAATAAGGTGCCGGTTATTCAAATCGCCCCTCATTCTCTGATGACTCTTCCCGCGCAATTTCAAATTTGGCGCCCGGGCTGAAATTTCAGCCCGGGCTGAAACTCGTCATGTAAGGGGCGGAACCATTAGATATCCCGGGAGGGGGGGGTAAAAAAATTCCAGTGCATGATATTTTTTTCCAGCCTGAGTTGTCTGCAGGATTTTTTTTTTAGGAGAGCAAGCTCTGCACAATTTTTTTTCCACAGATCTTCTCATATATACATATGTTCCAGTTTGCTTGCAGGAATTTTTTTTTGATGGTCAGCTGCTTGCAGGATATTTTTTTTAGACAATTTTTCCTTTGCAGGAATTTTTTTTTGGTAATTGTCACCCCCCCTCCCGGGATATCTAATGGTCCGCCCCTAATCGCAACAAAATTCCACCCCCCTCACCGGGCTGAAATTTCAGCCCGGGCTGAAATTCGCCATGTAATCACACCCTTAGAATAGGGGACTTAATTTCTGATCATAACAAATGAACTCATCACACGCGAAATGCAGCGCTTCCGTGATTGGTCCCCTTTCAGCTGAATAATTAAAAACATGTGATTATACTGGTAATGAGCATTTTATTTTTTCAGGCTTATTATCGGAAGGGATTTTTCGTCCAAAAGTTTTTATTTGCATAAAACAAAACTGCATGACAACACTCTAAACATAACGAAATGGGACACAAAACAAGTTCTACACTCGTTTAATGGACACCACAAGTCTTTGAGCATTCTGTAACAACAAAAAATACAAACTTATTATATTAATAAGTATAAGTTCTATAATAAGGGGTTATACTCGGAAGCTAAATCTAAATAAGCCCATTTTCGACATTTTCACTAATTTAGCAATTAGGACACACAGTGTTTTTTTTTATAATTCTTTAAAGGTCAATTAAAACACCTGAAAACCGTTTTTGTGGTCATTTCAACTGGTTTCATCTTTAGTTTCTACTGACAGATCGGTAAAGTTATGTTAAAAAGCGTCATTTTTAATAAAACAAGGCGCCGTGCTTAAACAATTATACAACATCATTTTAAGTATGATAAACATTTCTTTCCGCCTTTTCCCTTTAAATCGCAAACAGAAATTGAATAACCTGTTTACCTTTAACTTCCCTGAGTTTGCTCAAGCGCTTCCTCAACCACATATAACCCATAGTAGCCCTTGCCGGGGTTTGTTCGAATACATTTGCCGGTTTGTGAGTCCCAGCGGACATTTTCAGGGAGACAAAGCGGGATTGCTGATTGTCTTATCTCTGAAGCATGAATAATAAAAGTAAGTGTATAACGCACCTATGATGATAACTGTTATTAGGCTGTAAATGTGTAATTAACTAGAGCGAAGTAGAACATAAAATACATATGCTCGAAGCCATTTTTAATCACTCTCAATCAATCGCGTGGGTATATCAGTTGTTGGCTACGTCATGTAACATCTTCCCTTTTATATAAAAAGTTACCTTTGACTGAAAATGCAAAGGTTCCTAACTTAACATGCCAAAACAACAAAACAAATTGTAATCTCAACTTTAACTGTTCCAAATTCAATGTTCGAAGTTCAAAGTCTCTGAATGTGGCTACACCGTTTCTTTGAATTTGGACGGGTGGACACTTGATATAACAGACCTACAACCCTACTGTCAGAAGTAGTTGGAACGCTCACGTCACTGTAAGAGATGGAAATTTATTTTTACGTGATGCTGAAACTTGTTGCTGTGAATTGTCTGTCTATAGCAATGATTTAAGATGCCCCCCTCCCCCCTTCAAGGCCCGCGCAGCAGCCTGCTGCTGAGTGGGGGGGGGGGGGGGGGCTAATGCGAACGGCGTCAGCGTGAGTCATGTAGGGGGGTCTGGGGGCATGCTCCCGGGAAAATTGTGAATTTAAGTCCTCTGAAATGGCTGGAACTGCATCTAAAATTAACAAGCGTGGTGCAAATTACAAACTTTCAGCGCTTAAAAAGCGCTTAAAAAAAAAATCAACATTTATTATCCGGTCTTTAAATTCAGAGAAATTTGTCCACTGTTCGAAAAGCAAAGCGCTTCTCTGTTGGTTATCACGCAGGATTGAATGTCCAAAGCTGTATATAATTCTCAGTTAAAGTATCTATGGCGATAAAAAGTTGTCATAAAAACGTTTCTCTACATAAACGCAAGATGCAACTGTTCAATAGCATAACTGAAGTCAGTCAATTATAGCTCAAAGTTATCTACTTGTCGCAACTTTAAAACTCTTGATGTTTGTTCAGTTGTAATCGCGTCTACTTCTGTCCGTTGCGAACTACTGTAGATCAAAAAGAAACTTTTATCACCAGCTTCCAGTGAAAACGTTAACTAGTGAAATGACTTCTGTAAATTATTATTATATTTTTTCCAGAAAAGTGGAGGGCTAAAGCCCCCCCAGCCCCTCCCCCTGCGCGGTCCCTGCGGCCTTACAATGTTGCACCTCGTTTGGTGATACGACCCCACAAGCATTGTCATGCTTTAATTATCATCGTGTCAAAATAAAGGTTATGTACATAGAGGTTATTCAGCGGAAAGTTGTGTAATACGGCTGGGTATTTTTACGAGTCAGTTTTTATTGACGAGTAAAAATGCCCAGCCGTATTACACAACTTTCCGCTGAATAAATTGTTTATTATACGACATAATTCTTTCCAAAAATATAGGCTTTCAACAGAGTTTTCCGTAGCGCGCGGTCACAGGGACTGAGACCCGTGTAATACGGTCTCATATTTTGCTCTCGTCTTTGTGCGTATTCGCACTCTAAATGCTATGTCGTATAATAATGTATTGTATTGTATTGGGGGGAAAATAGTTGATACTATTGATCGTGCCAACACTTCTGTCTACAGCTGTAGTAACAACAGTCTGCTCGATTGTTGGTGGCTGAGCTCGGTTTTGATGCATGGACATTGTGTTATCAAGTCACTTTCACTGTCTGTTTTTTGGAGGGTTGATTTGGGCATTTGGTCCCCTTTTGGTTGACGTGGTTTGAAAACTCATGCACGTGACGAAATCCACCACCTGGATTGGCTATACTAAACAATTGTCCGAAGACTACTCACGACATGGTCGAGCATGGACAGATCAAACAACGTGTAGAGGCGTAGTTACAATATTTCGATTGGCCAATACCAGTCTTCATCAGGTTTATGAATTTGAAGGAATCGCGACCTTACATAACCTCGTGAATTATTAATGAGTTTGAGAAGTCAGATTCCACTTACCGGCCATTTAACACCAGTGTAGTCCTGTGAATAATCTCCCTGACGCTCTGAAATTAATATACAATATATAAAATATACTTTTTGGCGTATTAAAGCACCTGCGTGACATTATTTTAAGGTCTTACACCACTATTGAACAGTGATGATTAAAGAACTGTGAAACGATTATCGCTGATGAAGGAACAACCATGCTATCATTCATATTTTATAAAGAATACGTTAGTGACATGACAGGCAGCTGGCTGTTATGGCAACTCATGAAGCTCGCATTCTTTTTTTTTATAAATTTGATAAGCTGAGGCAATGCAAGTTCGGGAACAAGCTACAAAATTCCGGTGAGCTAGTTTCTTTAGCTACTTATTTAAAACTACGTATCTAGAATCAGCAAACAATTTGCAAATAAATAATAACATGCTAGTGTTTGTCTATAATTCTAAAGCAATCGAAACCATTTCGACAAGTCAACGAAAGTCATCGGGCAGAATGGCCGGACACTTGCGCATATCAATGAGCTATTAACGGCGGGTTATTCAAGCATGAACGCTCAATGAAAGCGCACAATAAGAGAGAAAATGGGTCAATTTGGTGCAGCGCACTGACTAAAATCGCCATTTCGCAGTATCGAGAGTACGTTTTTCTAAGATTATAGGGCGGGTTTTTGTAGCCAAAGTGTTAATCTATAATTTTATCCAAAAACTAAGTGAAATGAACGAAAACAAGTTTTATGAAAATTGTGCTTTTTTCGGTATTTCTAGTATGGGAAACGATCAATTAACGTTAAAACGTTGATTTTCTCTAGTCCAAGATGAAAATTCCATGTGGAGGCAGCCGCCGCCAGCGCGCATTCATAGCAACCAATGAAATTAGTTTTGATTGAGCCTAACGTGCAATATTACAGACCTAGAGCATTTCATGCACTGTAAGTAAATGTCACGAGAACAATAGGCATTCTGCGCGATGGTTGTAAATAGGCGTCGTTCCGCGCTCCTCTTATCGGTAGCCGCAAAAACAGTCGCGTCTGAGTATATAACGTAACGCTGCAGAAATTCCACAGGCTCGTACCCAGTCGCTATTCATGGGAAAGGCAATCTCGTTCCCAGAGTCCTCGCTACCCTTGTCCAGCGGTGGAGCGGCCAACAAGGACCTCTGGGATAAAGCGATCCGCCATGACCGGATTCTAGGACTTCCGGCTCTACTGCCCATGTGTTCGACCCCATGGCTATGGCACACAGCGGTCAAACGTACTGCGCGCGCGCAGTTCCCGCCAAAACTTTGCAGTCAAATGTCTTAAAATTGCGAAGTCGTCCGCTTTAAAGCTCAAACTTAAGAAATTTACTGAAAACTTAAGCTTTATACTCGGAGTATGCATAGATAATGTAATAATTGTTATCCAAAAAGTGTCTCAGCTCGTCCTTTGGTTTACCATTGCATGTTCTATAACGTTTCCTTACAAACTTCGCGGCCATTACGCTTCAAACTCATGGAAAAGTCAAGGCCGCGGAAACCGGAAGTGGCGCGCAATTTTTGCGTTTGACCGCTGTGTGTGGCTATGGGTGCTTTCCATTATGCCAAAATTTCCGGAAATTTCGGTTGGAAATTTAATGGAACGGTCGGGACCAAGCGGAAAATTACCGGTCCAAGTGGTCAACCAACCTCGTTCCCAGGGTCTCTCTTCTTCCCGCCAAACGCGAGAAGAAGAGAGACCCTGGGAACGAGGTTGGTGGTCAACCTCTAGAGGTGGACCACTTGGACCGGTTGGACCGGCGGTCCGAAATTTACCGTTCCATTTTCCAAAATTCTCGTTTCCAGTGCCGCTCTCCTGTCTACTGCTGTATATTTTTAATCATGGCGGAAAGTATGGGAAGCGACTCATTATATCAGTGTAGTATATGCGAATTTTCAGCACCAGAATATGCTCTCTCGCTCTGGTAGTCATCGGAATTCGGCCTGTATTACAATTTCCCGGCAGAGCTGTTCATATGAGCCTTGAGTAACTCTACAATTAATGACTTTGGAATTCGCTCGGGCAATACAAAACCGGATTACAAAGGTATGTAGCCTCAAAATATAGTTCTGGAAATTAAGACCTCGTTTCAATACAAAGTGACTGAAACGCGAGAAAATATTTGCTGAAAAGTCATTTACATCAGCCTGACGGAAGGAGGGGGGGGGGGGGGTTAATAGAGAGGGGGGGGGCTAAATAGAGCTTTTACGGTACTTTTTACCTGGATATCCAAAAAAGCATAGGAACACGAAACGTTCTCCCGTGTGAATTGATTCCAATGGGGCCATGTCTGTTACGGGATGGGGGGGGGGGGGGGGGGGGGAAGGGGGAGGGGAGGGGTGATTTTCCATACTCTATTTCAGATCTGACCCAAAAATCGGTATCCTATTTCAGGTGTCCAATACACGACTTCCTGACCCAGGAATGGCGGTTCCGTTTTGCGTAAACTGATTTGAGAAGGGCTTCAAATTGTCAGATGTTAATGGCAAAAAATAGTTTCGTCTAAAAGTCAAACCAAATTCCAGGCCAGAGTGCACAAAACATACCCTATTTCAGACCAAAATGGTCAAAATCTATGTATGATCTATAACGTCTCAGTAGCTTCGCTTGCCAGCTCAGTCGCGCGTGGTTCTCGCGGCTTTCGCGCATAGACCCAAAACTCGCAGGCTACATCTAGAACAGGTTTGTGATCAGGTCGCCGTGATTTGAACGCGTTCGAAGCGGTTGAATTTGTTAAAGAGGAGCCTTGTCAACAGTAGCCTACGTAGCTGGCGGTCTTGTTGTTGGCGCGCGAAGGCAAAATTCGTAAGCAGCGAAGCCGCTGTCAGCGAGCGGCAGAGCCGCGAGAGTCTGGGGCGGGAGGGACAGCGGCTTACGAATTTTGCCTTCGCGCGCCAACAACAAGACCGCCAGCTACGCAGGTTATGTCAACAGAGGCATGTTTTGATTCTTTATGCTAATCCGTCAGATAGAAGAAACAGAATTCAAGCTCAAGGGAAACCCCTAAAATTCACTCCGCCGTATCAATTTGCATAAATGATTTCAGTCAATGAAAACAGTGCTCAAAATCATAGTCAAATTTTACCTGATTTTACTCATCGTCTATAAAGTTTTTAATGGCTTGGAAAATAAATAAACAAAATATATTCTCTGGTCCATGGATCCATCCTTCTTTTTTGCTAGCATTTTGAAACCACATCGATATACATATATAATAAAACTTCGTCAGTTCTTCCTTTCAATTCGGCATGGTATTAATCCCTTTCCCAAAAATATAGTTATTTCGAATTGTACCCCTACATACTGACATTTACTTATTAAATAATCAGGTGATGAAAACGTTCATGTTAGTTCTTTTTAGACCTTTTAGAGTGATATCCCGAGGATTGAAACCGAATTGCGTTGTACATGTTATTAGAAACAACTGAATAACTATATTCAGCCTCTAGCTCCTGAACTGCGCATGCATCGAACGGTTTCTAATGATTGCGAAATTGTAGCAATGGTACCGACTATCTCCAAACGTATATGTTGATAATGCACTTAAACTCAAATTTCGAATCCTTATAGACGTAAGTAGTTTATAGTAGAAGTGAAACAAGGAAGGTACGCCACAGATAAACCTTCACCGAAGGAGAGCTAAGGAGGCTCGAAGGCATGGTTCACGATCACGACGTACACATTACTTCGAATTCCGCCAATACGAATTCTGTTCTCGCGGAGCTAGCCTTACAACGCTCTCGACTGTGTTCACATAAAAAATTAAGTATAAGAAATATAATTTAATAACATGACTCGCTATAAAGGAAACATATAACGACCGCAACTGTAAACGCAACTGCATGATATGTACATTTAATTCCACGAGGCCGCCATATCGATTCAACGCGGCCAAACGGATTCAAGTGTTTATATGTTTCACTGTTTTCGTTCACTTATACCCTATTTATTAGTTTATACGTTTTTCAAGGTCTTACTACTTTCGTTTTACCTTACCTTTATCTGCCTTTACGAGAGCGGTATATTCAGATTATTCGCCATATCTTTGATATGCTGCTGAACACTTCCGCCTCTCCGCTCTGTGAACACAGGCACGTAAGGCGTGCACACTGATAATAACCATCCTGGCAGAACCGCAACTACGTACCATATAACTCATAATTCCCGAACTACAAAATGACAGAAGGTAGAGTTGAGGAGAGCTTGGAGGCACTGCTTAGCATGCCGCCTTTTTTCCTCATTTCTTTGAGGGAAGTATAGATTTAATGAGAATTTCATCATGATCAAATAACTTTCTCTTCAGGAAAATAGTGGATTATGTACTTTTTAGTAGGGAGTGCGTATGATTCTGCCTCTCAAAGAAGGCAACTGCGTTCACCTGTTTCTAGGTCCTCTCTTGACATTGGGGACATTAAGCATCGATGGCGTAAGCCCCGGGGGTACTTGAAAAACGTTTGCATGGTGGGGTGCTCCGCTGAGATTTTGGAACCCCTACAACGTCTCAGACCAAAAATGCTCTAATTTGCTACCCATCAGAAAATAACAGTCCAAAATAACAGACAATAACAGACCTGGATCATATCCAGTGGCACACATCCGTGTAGTGTATATATGTCATGTCGCGCATGCTTGACGGAGAGAAGAGCTTTGGGGAACACCATATAGCAGCGTAGCCCAATCTCGTCCCAGAGCCCGCGATTCTTTTAGTCAGCACCAAGATCTCCGTCGTAAAACTGGCTCGTTGGCTTATGGCATGTTTCATTTTGCGAGCACGAACCATGTTTTGTCTTGTTGCTCACAGGAACAGAAGGAATGTTGTTTTGGCAGTGCTCAGGCTCGTCGACGAGGGCTACTAATTGTTTTTGATAACTGGAGCGCTTTTTTCAATTGATTTCAAATGATTGCCGTAATCACAACAGAGGGGAAAGGAACCCCCCTATGTTTTTTGACTCATTTTTCTCCCTCCTTCCTACTGTTTTCGGCGTTTCTTCGATCACCCCACCACCCCACCCCCACCCCCCCTCCCTCGATCAATCGATGATTGTTAGTTAATTGATATCGATTGGTATCGGCAATCGATGACCAATCTATAGTCACAAGTAAAACATCCTTAATAGGCCATTTCCGAGATCAGCATTTTGCCTCTCTTTCAAAACGAGCACAACCTTTCATATGGAAATGAGTTTTGATTTGCAAGACAATGAACATTCGGGTAAAACTCATTTCCATATGAAAGGTTTTGCACCAGGGACCTGTTTTGAAACAGAGGTAAAAGGCAACTCGAAAATGGCCTATTACATCGATATCGGGAACAAAATTCTCGAAAGTGATAGGTTCTTAGCATGCTCTATTTTTCAACAAATTGGAGCCCCAGCAGCATAGTGTCCAATAACAAGGTATTCAATAACAAGGTGTCCAATAACAAAATTCGCGTGCCGTGTACTTCAGATTGGGTTCCATCTTGTGACTGTATATTCCTTCTTTATCTTCAAAAATGACTTTTTCCCTCGAATTTTGACATAGAACTGATAAATTATTACTACACGAGTCGAAGACAACAACGTAACCTTACCACCATGCCTGCGACTTCAGTCTGTGTAGAAATTGGTGAGGAGTTTGTGGCCCGACGAACAAGAAGGGAGACCGTGGGTGAAAACGCATTTAAAGTTATGAATAAGCGTGTGGTATCAAAAGATCCACATATACAGTACCTCTGTCTGTTCCTTTGACTTTGCAACTTTGAGTGGCGAGTATCCAGTCAACAGGCCATGAGAGACAGTAGGCACTCCTTCAAATTATTTTTATTTACATCTTCTCGTAGAAAAATGAAAAGTATTACAACTATTTCGTCTTGTGTAATCGTCCGGGTGACTGTAGTCCTGAAAAGGACTGTTGTTGGTGACTGACGTTTCGAACAACCTGTGCGGAAGTCATCTTCAGAGTCAAGTGAAATGTGCTAGTCAGTCGATGTTGTTATATATCTGGTCTTCGAAACTGATTGGTCAGTTTATCCGTGATGTAATCACAGTCAACGAACTTTACACGAGTCTTTACAGCCAATAACATCACGGATAAACTGACCAATTACAATCAGTTACGAGGACCAGATATATAACAACATCGACTGACTAACACATTTCACTTGACTCTGAAGATGACTTACTCCGCACAGGTTGTCGAAACGTCAGTTACCAACAACAGCGAGCGTCCTTTTCAGGACTACAGTCACCCGGACGATCACACAAGACGAACATAACTGATAATCCTGGGTTCAAACCATTTACCATATTACAACTATCGTCAACAGTTTACTAAAACAATGACAAGGATGTCCTGTATTAGCATAACTGAGTCACCGATTAACGGCTAAGTCGCAATCTGATTGGCTAAGCCGACGCTACCAATCGATCAAAAATACAGCGCAAAAACGTTAACCATTGAGATAAATTGTTAAATTTCCAACGCGTTTCACTGGTTTTCTACACATCAACCAATCGCTTAACACAGTTTTGTTATGTTAAAACAATGAGACATCTATCTCTTTTGGTTTCTATCTACTTCTATCAATCACCATCGTTCATAATCCGTGTCAATCATTTCCCCAAAATTAATCATCCTTGTTCTTTTCTGACTCAAGTTGTTAACACCTCTTTGAGGCTTTTATTATATCTTAATAACTATTATTAATTTAAGGTTTCCAACGATTTGAAGGCAATCATTTTGGGTACTGTCGCCCAAACAATACAAAGTTCCTTTAAAACTCTATTAAAAAAAAAAAAAAACGTATGGACTTGCAGAAGGACACGTCATATTTTCCTAGCCATCGCAAAATATACAATAATATTTTTTACAATATGCACACTTCACTAGTATGCACACTTCAATATGCACACTTCAGTAGTAGTTAATGTATATACACTGAATTAATCAAGAAACTGGGCGTTTTCCTTGTTTTCAATTGCTGTTTGGATCCCCAATGGTGTTTTACACCTTTATACTTTTATTATGAACAATGTACAGTATATTATAAGTATAGGAAATCGTATGAACGCGCGTGCAATTCGTGATTTATGGGCACGAGTGATGTTTTGAAAGTTCTCAAAATTGCACGAGCCTTTAGGCGAGTGCAATTTGAGAACTTTCAAAACATCACGAGTGACCATAAAACACTAATTGCACGAGCAGTTCATACGATTTTTTGTTATAATATTCTCAACAAAATTTTGCTGCGGCCATCACGCTACTCTGCACACGAAACGCTTCACTAGTTTCCAGAGTGTTCACATGTTTTATTTGAACGCGCAGGCAAACCAAGCGTGAACTTTTTGAAAGAATTACAGTACTATAGTTTTAGAAAATATTTAACCATTAACTTGAAAGCTTATTTCAATGCCATTAAGCGGCAAAAACGTCTCTACTTGTCCGGTACCGTTTATCACAATTCCGTATTGCACTCTATAACCTATTTATGCACTCGTCATTGACCAATCAGAAGCTGCATATTTTGTTGAGTATACTATAAATTATTATATTGTGTGTAGTATCGCTGTATATTTTTATGAGTCTTGCTGTATTTTGACAAACCCACAGGGCGAGTCAACATACAAACAACGAGTAAAATATACAGCGATACTAAACACTTAACTGGCTGATAAGAGATTTATTATATGATATGAGATTTATTGGAGATTTCTTTACCGTTGGTCAAGTGTAGCGAAGACGATCGATCGTGTGTCACGTGACAAATACTCCACGATTCGTGGAGTATTTCGCCAGCGTGTCCCAGCGTCTTCTCCGGCCTCCATCTTGAAAGCGGAGTAGACCCTGGGAACGAGGTTGTAACGCGGGATATTGTACAGTCGTTTCGCGCGTTATTTGTACTCTACTGACTGAAGTTGTTAATAAACGACAGAAAAAGATAGTTTTATGATTCTAACTATCATACTATTTACAACAAAATTTAGAAATGCCTCATTGTTTAACATCAAGCCTTGCATTCTTGAACAATTCTCGGAATCAGCTTCTCGCCGCACATTTGAACCGCGTGTTTCAATGAAGACACTGGAGCCAACGTGCAACCGCTCTGCCTCAGTCCTCGCTCACAAGTACAGAAGTTTTGTCATGGTATGCATGGGAGCTGGAACTTGAACAGGGTGCGCCGCCATGTTGCTCTGTCGCTCCACCACTAGCTTGGTGACTTCCGTCAACATCTCAAGAAAGTGATAACGATGATGATGTTCTCTCATAACTTCAACCAAAGCCTGATTTGACGAGCGAGGGAAAATGAGAAAACACAGAATGCAGTATAAGTGGTGGTGCTTTCGGTAACATGAAGCGGCTAGTAGTATTGCTAAAATATGGACTCCACAGTATTGTGTCAGATTGTCCCAATACAAGAGAGGATGATCAAAGAGAAGGATTCCCCGTGCCCCATGATAATTTTTTGAAATATATTAATAATTTCGCGCCATGCTGTGAAAGTTATTTTGATTTCTTTCTGATCTAGGCTCTGACATCACGTTACCCGAGCTGACCAATCAGGTAGCGCTCTTAAAATAGCTCAGCTATGGACTGAAAGTTAAAAATAGATTTCAAAATTTATCATTGGAAGACGAGGCTCATGTATGGGGAAATACTTCTCTTAGATCATCATCTCTTGCCCAATGTCAGCATCAATTTACACATCCGGGTGGTGAGGAGCACTGCGAAAAAGTGTCTTACACAAAATGTAGTTGTTGAGTCCGATCCACTACCACTAGGCCTCCGTCCCCTTTCTAATTACTCATTAGATAGAAAGCACAGACGTTTTGAGCCACGGACAGCAACCGGAAGGCGAATGTTCTTGTTTTTGTGCGCTTTCACCCCACCAATGAGTTGGAAAGCTCTCGTTTTAGCATTTACAACTTGACGATACGGACAAAATGTCGATATTACGAATCCCTATTACAGTATTACGAATTTATTCACTGAAATAAGCTGCAATGAAAACCGGAAGTAAGTGTTGAAAATTATTACCTGTATAAAGAAGGTGCCATCTGGAAACCGGAAGGATACGTAACCTGGTACGGTAGCAAAGGCCAAGACAAAGTCAGCTTCTTGAGGAAACACACTCCTTGG
This sequence comes from Desmophyllum pertusum, assembly GCA_029204205.1. Lineage (NCBI taxonomy): Eukaryota > Metazoa > Cnidaria > Anthozoa > Scleractinia > Caryophylliidae > Desmophyllum > Desmophyllum pertusum. The sequence goes on along the minus strand of MU825890.1, from coordinate 247,961 downwards.
GAGGGTGGAGTCGCGGGGCAAGAGTGCAATATCACAAGGTTCGTTATCAATCTGGGCTGGCGTCGATGCCACCATAGCCATCGGTGAATTGATATTGCCAGTTGAGAACACTAACCTCTTACTGACGTCATCTCGGAGCCCCCTGCAAGTTTGAATGATGATCACCTTGGGTTTGTTCTTTAGCGATGGACACTTGCTTCCTCGGAACTCGAACATCAAATTCTTCAGCGTCGTCTCTCTTCCGTCAACGCCCAGTATGCAATCACGGTCACCGCCATGCGACATGAGGATGAACACAAACGCGTCAAATTTGCTGTGATCTACCGCTCCATACTTCTGCGCTACTCTCTCTATCTCGTGTTTCTTCAAATCCTTCTTAACAATCACTCTAAAGGAAAGATCTTTGAAGAGATTTTTGAGGTTTCTTTCGTCTGCCTCGGCTCCTGGTCGATTCATTGCCTTGTCCTGGAACTTTGCGTTGTTTATGATGACGCAATATCCACGGGGCGCTTCTTGATTTCATAGCGATTCTGCTGAGTCACATCTGAAAATTGAATTTTTTAAAAGAGTGACCAACATTAAGATTCTCCTTACAATAACAATATATATCGACCTGATATTGACAATACGTATGTTGTAAACTGTAATATCTCGAGTACATTTGTCAAATAAAGATTGTTGTTGTTGGTGGTGGTGGTGGTGACTTAAGTCACTAACGGGGGGTATACTCCCCGAACTTGATTTAGGCGGCGGCGCGCTTCTTGAAACCCTTACCCTATTCCAGACATGGCCTAACTCTGATACATGATCTCAGCTACCCAGGAACTGCTTCTGTTTGCGTAAACTAAACTGTTCCCGATATTAATCAAACCGCACTTCTCAAGAGATGAATTATAATAATAACAAATTAGTTTTTTTCTAAATTCCAGACCAGAGTGCACAAAACATAACCTATTTCCGACCAAAATGGTCAAAATATATCTATATCCTATTTCAGACCAAAACTGCCGCACATACTTATATAGCATATGTATTGAATATTGACAGTGGGACTCAGTAAAGGATTGAGAGTCCACAGAGTCCAGTTACAAGTCTCTACGATAACCAGGGATTGTCTCGTGAGTGGGTCGTACGATACAAGTCAACTGATCAGTTAAATAAGAACAATTTAATTTGAATGCAGCTGGTGTGTGTTATTAAAGTCATACCTGTCATGACAGAGGATGTAGCTTGGAGCGGAGCTGGTGTCGAACCTACATACAGAAGACCCGATATCACAGCTGGTTGTTCACGTTAGTGTTATTATTTTTTTTACATTGTTATTTACCGCTAATGAAAACAAAATTAAATACAACTGAGACCTATCTTGAATTACAGTGTATATTGAGTTAAGTTTAAGGTGCCCTTTAAACAGTTAAAATTCGATAAAATACACAGAATTACAAAACTTCAATCAGTCCATCGTGGCGGCGAGTCAATCTGTGAGTCCGTTATATCAGGTAGTTTCAACGCCAACAGGTGCAAATTCTTTGGAATGTTTTACATAGTCGATTTCTGATTTATTTTCCCTTTCTGCATGTTCGTCCAGCCGGGAAGCGAAAAAAAGAACTAACTACCTCATTTCAAACCACTAAGAGTGATTTTACACGACTTACACGAGCAATCGGAAAAGTCAGCCGTGGACTTCAACAAAATTTGGTCGGGGATCGCTAGTACCCAGTGTCCCAAACCGTTCACAGTTCCCCTCTCAATTCTATTCATGCTTTTCATACCTAGGTGTACTTTAGCTCTCAGTGTATGAGTCAGATATGGCACATGGACGGTCGTGATGACCCCGTTTGGTCGGCTATTTTGTCTATCCACCATCCGTTCGTTGACTTTTGTCAACATGTCAAGCAAGTGATAGAGATGGCAATATGTCCTGATGACCTTGACAAAGATCTGTTGAATAAAAAAGTACAAGTCAAATATAGATGATCGAAATTATGCGTTTTCCCGCACTCGGCGCTGGTTACGTATATTTGCTCCACGTTCCCATTGGTTCATTGTATTGTTAACGGTTGTTGTGATTGGACATTGTGTTTGCTTTGATTTGGTTTTGCGACACTCAATTGAATCCCGCTCTATTATAATGCTCTATTATTGACATGGTGTTGAATATGGAAATTAACCGCCGTTGAAGATTTATACAGCTGACGTTTCGAACGCTTCGTCAATGTAACACTGCTTATTCAATGGAATAAGTTTTGATCCTTATTACCCAGTCAGAAAATGCAGAAGCACTATATGTACTATCTAACGTTCTAACGCCATTTTGTTGCTATCAGTACACGTTCTGTTGCTAAGCAACATTCCTACTAAGAACCGCGGGCTAAAAAAAAAGAACCGCAGGCTCAGGCAATTTTCAGAGACGGAACTCCAAAGACAAAGTGCACATTCCCCGGTTGTGCTGCATAAGTGCTTACAGCCTAATAATATATGCGACAGGCTCAGTTCGCTCCTTTTACACACATTCTGACCTGAAGAAACAAAGACTCCGGTACCGGCTTGGCTCCGTCAACTGGGGAAGTCACACAAGTTAACAGGAAGTCGGCCTCGTCGGGGCAACCGTCGCCCCCGAGGATGGTACAGGGAGAGAATGGTCGCACATCTTTATCGGTACAATAGCAGTGTGCTTGGGTTGAACCATCCCCGACTTTGGAGGGTGTCATTGTAAATCTCTGCACGAAAAACAGCTTGGCCTTGCCCTGCAGGGAAGAACAATTAGTTGCAGTAAACTCGGACATCACATTCTCGAGACTTGCTTTCTTTCCATCAACACCAAAGATTTCGTTGTCTTGACCACAAACCGACATGATTATGACCGCAAATGAGTCAAATTCGCTGTGATCTTTCTTTGCAAATTCTTGGGCCACTTCGTATATTTGAAGCATCTGAAGATTCTGTCGGACTTGCACATCAAAGGACAGATGCTCGAATAAGTCAGTGAGCTGCTTCTCTTCAGAGACCATGTTTGGTACGTTGTTTATCAGGAGGCAAATTCCACGCGGATGCTGTACACTCATCCTATAGTGGCTGAGCTCAGTTATCTCTGTAGACAAAATTAACAAGAATAGAGTAGTAAAGTGTGACGTCACAAATTTTAAAATTAATTTATCATGCCTCAAAATTCCATCATTAGATAAAGAGTGCTGCTGTATGATCAGCCGCAAAATTTCAACTTGTTAGCATGAATAGAACAGAAGATATAGGGGTTCAAAGTTTGGCACCGTCCATACAAACCTCTCTAATTTTGCGCCTGTTCTAAACTGAAGGAACAGACGCAAGAGAAATTAAAACCTGAAGTGCCCATATCTCGGCCACAATTGCAAATTGCAATGGCGAGCTAATTTTTTTGGCAAGTGGACGTTTTTTGACATGCGTCCTCCGAATAGCTGATCAAATTTTATAATTTCACAAATTTAATTTTTGTGACGTCATAACTTTAGTTTTCTATAAGGAAGTAACTCAGTGAAATGATTTTGAGTAGAAGTGAGTGCCTTCTCTCTTGGTGTGGTGTGGCGTGATGCGATTCAAAGCGAAGATCTAGAGATGTCACAAGATGTCCTGTAATGTGATGTCATGCCATGTCAGGTAACGTAACATCACGTCACGTCACGTCGTGTGGTGTGGTGTGGTGTGGTATGTTGTGGTTGGATCAGTCAGTCAGTCAGTCAGTCAGTCAGTTAAGCAGTAAGTCAGTCAGTCGGTAAGTCAGTCAGTTGATTAGTAAGTCAGTCAGTCATTCAATCAGTCTGCCTGTCTGTCTGTCTGTCTGTCTGTCAAGCAGTCATTTAGTAAGTCGGTCGGTCGGTCGGTCGGTCGGTCGGTCGGTCGGTCGGTCTGTCGGTCAGTCAATCAGTCAATTAGTGAGTCGGCGAGTGGCAGTCTGTCGTTATAGAATGCACTGGTAAATTTTTATATGCGAAACCTGGTTCTTGGTAAAGTTGTTTTAGCTTTGCAATCGAGGCCAGGTAGGAAACTCCGAAGCACTGAAAGAAAAAAGAGCAGCACAGGATACATTTTGAAATGCCACGGTTAGAGGGCACAGATCTTTACCAATCTTTACCAATCTTAACCAATCTTTATTGGTTATTATCTTAACCAATAATACAAGTTAACTCTAGTATTAAAGAAAATGAAATCACAACAAGGTTTTCATCTTCGTTGCCGCAACGAAATACCATCTATTTTTCCCACGACTTACTCCTAGCCTGCGAGCAGGCTCTCGTACGCGCGATGAGCGCGGGCGCGAGGGCGCTCCGCGCTCGAACGTCACGCAATACCAGGGCGCTGGAATGAATGGGCGGTGTGAAACGACCACTGCGCTCTTGTGCGATGTTTGATGCGGAGTGAGGCTGGGTTTGAGCGCCCTCGAGAGCGCTCGCGTTCAAAACATGTCGGCAAATGAAGTTCAATAGCTGATGCAGAAAAGGGATTGCCACAAGAGAACGGTACGGGATTTCCACTTAGTTTTTGTAGAATGAACATGTCAACATGTTGGTAAAGCTGTAAGCAATAAAGAACGGGTTCAATATGTAAAATCAACAACGATTTTATTTAAAATAAGTCGAGCTGCTTCGAAACGCGTTGCTCTTTTAGTGTGGGTTCGAAAAGGCAGACGTTAATTGCGTGCGATCTAAACCAAACATAGAGCAACCTTCGCTTTTGCATCGGTGTAAATTTCATTTTGAACTTTTTGAACTTTTCGAGTTAGACGCTCTAGACGTCAGTGCCACAGAACTTTGTTCTCTCAAAATAAGGTGAAATTGGTCATTTGACGTTGTTGTTTTGCAGAAGGGCCGGACGGCTACGAAATGTACCAATATGTAAAACGCACGCGTGCAAAGCCATTGTACTGCTAATAGACCAATTCCGATATATTAATATTCTAACTTGGCTCCGAGGCTTAGGGGAATAAAACAAAAGAAATCGACAATAAATCACATCGAGGTTGAGGGATGAATAAATTATTTCTTTTGTCTTATTCCCCTAAGCCCTCGGAGCCAAGTTGGAATATTAATATATCGAAATTGGTCTATTACACCTATTGTTTTGTGACGTTCTCGTACAATGGCTCTGCACTTGGTACATTTCTTAGCCGTCCGGTCTGCAAAACAACAACGTCAAATGACCAATTTCACCGTATTATGAGAGAACAACTGTGCACTGACGTCTATGGCGTGTAGCACAAAAGTTCAAAAAAGTTTAAAATGAAATTTACACTGATGAAAAATCGAAGGTTGCTCTATGCATACGCCGAAAATTACCGGTTTTTTTGGTTTAGATCGTAGGCAATCAACGTCTGTCTTTTCGCGCCCACACTAAAAGAGCAACGCGTTTCGAAGCAGCTCGACTTATTTTAAATAAAATCGTTGTTGATTTAACATATTGAACCCGTTCTTTATTGCTTACAGCTTTACCAACATGGTTGACATGTTCATTCTACAAAAACTAACTGGAGATCCCGTACCGTTCTCTTGTGGGCAATCCCTTTTCTGCATCAGCTATTGAACTTCATTTGCCGACATGTTTTGAACGCGAGCGCTCTCGAGGGCGCTCAAACCCAGTCTCACTCCGCATCAAACATCGCACAAGAGCGCAGTGGTCGTTTCACCGCCCATCCATTCCAGCGCCCTGCGCAATACTAAGGATGACGATCGCGCTTCCGCGCTCATCGCGCGTACGAGAGCCTGCTCGCAGGCTAACTTACTCCGGCTAGCCTTGCAATTGTAGCTCAGTCGGTGGTGAAACATCGCCAATAGCACATGTGCAAAGGAGCCCAATAATTACTTAGGAACCTCTATAGGATCTTCGGTGTTTATCAAGAAGATGTCTGAAATAATTCGCATCCACGTGGTAACCGAAAATATTCGGAAAGCTTCGTGAATTTTCGGACGTCTTCAGAAATCTTCAGAAATCGAAATCATGTCATTACCTATACAGATATACCAACGACTAGTTCCAGTTTAGCCTAGTTTTGTCTTTCTCACTGAGTAAGGCGTACAGAAGTACGGTTTTTGGAACATTTCTTAAACTGATGCAGGGAATATAACGAAGTTGCGGAATTGTGTATTCGACGCCATGTCATTGAACACAGGTAATCTGACTTAAAATTTATTCAAGAATGACCAAGAAACAGAGGTACTAACCATGATGTATTAATTGCCCTACTCTAACCACAGGCATCCACCATGGACGATTCATATTTTCGTGTTCAACCACAGGTGCTGGTTCCATTACTGAATTAAAATAAGCTGCAAAAGACCAGAATTTAATACATGGATTTTTAAAACAATTTGTTCTTTACCACAGCGGTTTTAAATTTAGCGTTGAAAGTTATTCGGAATTGCTTTGGGTTTGCTTTACTACTATGATTGGTTTAAAAAAACTCGATCGCACCCATTCTCAACTAATCAGATGCAAAAACTAAAACCAATTGCGACTTGGTCACACGCGTTTTCCCGCGCTTGGCGGCGCCGGTTGCGTGTATTTACTTCGTCTTCTCATTGGTTCATTGTGTTGTTTACGTTTGTTGTGATTGGTCATTATAATTACTTTGGTTTTGGGTTTACGAGGCTCAATTGTAAACCACTCTAATATAAAACGATAGAAATGTCATGTGTAACTAGCACCCTGTGAACTAAATACTCAATGCTGTTTGCATCAAGGTTTCTACATAACACTGAACTTGATCACTTGACCTTTTACCTTCTTCTTTCTCCTGCACCACGGTGACTTGAATGTTGCTGTCATTACCTCCAGAACTCAACCGAACATATCCGTAGCAGACGTCCGGAGCACCGCTGCTAAAAGAGACCCATGCTTCCTTTCCATTGATAACAAAGTGAATACGATTGGTCTTTAAGTCGCGGTAAACGCACAAGACGTTTCCACTTCTAATTTTGTTGTCATAGAATTGCACTATTGCCGAGGAAGCGCCATGGCATGACCTGGAGTCAAATGGTCTGTTGAAGATTCGTCGAAAACTTACTGCTCCCACGCCCTGTACAGATAAACATAGCGACTCACTGTACTGGGTAACTCGTGTCGTCACTAAATAGACTACACCATAGTACCCTAAAATCCCGGAGAAACGTAGAAAAGTTACAGGTTGATGGTCGGAAATTTTGAAAGGTTCCCCCAAGAGGTACCAGAATCTCGTTTTTGTGGGCGTGGGCGCGTGGCTCAACTTCATTTTCACCCCTAAGAGGTGCCAAGTCTAGTAGTTCTTGTCATATGTTTTCCTTCTCTAAACCCTACCGACATCACTCTAACGGTAATCATTTTAGATGTAAACACCCTAAGTGGTACCATGCCAGGAATTTTAACCCTTACAGGCCGACTGATCCGTGTGAGGGGTGGCTCGAGAGGTCCGGGTTCGAGCCCTGGGGTTAATCCTGTAATTGACTAGCTATCCAGTGAAGCCTAGAGGCCCAAGAAGCCGGCGCTTAACTCCACTTTCCGGTTTCCCCTGGATGGAAAGCATTTTTGTAAGGTTGCCCTCACAATTTGCCAGTATACCTTATTATACTCCTGTGTGCCCAAGAACACAAGACTGCGCTCGCAGTACCCGGACCGCTCGATCCGGAGTCCAACACACAAAACTACAGTCAACTCTCGCCTTGCGGACACACCGTTATTACGGACACCCGCTATTACGGACAAAATCCAGCCCTCTACCGGCAAAAGCTATAGAGGTTTGACTGAAAACGACTCCTGCTATTGCGGACTTTCGTTCATTTAAGAACTCCAAACTACGTCCCGAGGGTGTCCGCTATAACGAGAGTTGACAGTATTTAGGAAACCGCGGCTCCCTCAAAATTACATACCGTAAAAGCTCTACTTAGCCCCCCTCTCTATTAAGCCCCCTATCTAATAAGCCCCCCCCCCTTTGAAGTCAGATTTTGTATTAAGCCCCCCCCTCCTTCCGTCAGTCTGATGTAAATGACTTTTCAGCAATATTTTCTGGCGTTTCAGTCACTTTGTATTGAAATGTGGTCTTTAATTTCCAGAACTATCGTCGAGTTAGAGTATAAATTACGTTTCCTTTGTAAGACGGTCATACATAAACCATTTCTTATTCTGTTTAGTTAGTGGTGTAATAGTAAAGTTTGAAAAAAATAATGTGAATTTTCTTGAAAATTTATTATTTGAAATAAGCCCCCCTCTCTATTAAGCCCCTCTCTAATAAGCCCCCCCCCCCCCTTCTTGAGGCCTGAAATTAAATAAGCCCCCCGGGGGCTTAATAGAGCTTTTACGGTAACTGTCTGCGTGTGCACATACGTTTTAACATCAAACAAACCGCAAATTTGTAGAACAGAAATGAAGAAACTTATGTGGATATGACCGTTACCATAGTTTCCCAGTTAATTGAAGGTGTTCTCCGTTCTGTCTCCTGAAGAATAAAATTGCAAAACACAACCAGTTAGCCTTTGAGTAACATACACGACATTGAAAAGTCACCGCCCAAAGCACGCACTGTCAGGTATAAAACCAGTTTAAACCAGTTTACGTTTGACCTGTCCCGATGCTACCTGAGGAGTGGTTAAAGTTATAAATTATATATTGATGATGTCAAAATTAGCCGTTGTCATGGCAATACCAAAGAGGTCAAATGTACCCTATGTTTGACCTTTTGAGGCTAATAACTTGAGAACTACTCGGTGAAAGTTTTTATTTTTGTCAAATTGACAAAATATACATTTCTAACAATTTTAAAAACATTCTGACAGAGATATTCAGAGCCACCTTAATTTTAACAAAAATAAGGTGGCTCTGAACCCTTCGACAGAATGTTTCAAAATTTAGTAAAAATGTCAGTTTTGTCAATTAGAACATATAACCGCCATTGGGAGTTGAACATCTTGAATTCACTGAGATATCGATCGGTAAAAGTAGCAATGAAAAAAATTAAGTACAGAAGGAAATTATCTATAAAGGAAATTAAAAACGATCGAAGTGTGGTTTCATGACTAATCGAGACAGACCGTTCATTTGCTTTCCTTGCGGTGTTATCTCGCATCTGATTGGTGGCTACACAATTGAAATGTCAAAATGAAATCAAAGTGTTCATGCTTTTTTAACTCGCTCTGTAAAAACGAATCGAGAAAGGATGCAAGAGTGAAGATGAATGGAAACTGAAGATACCTGGGCCTCTCTTGTGGGGATATCAATCCAAAGGTCAATGTTGATTGGCCCTCCATACAATCCACATAGACGTATAATTTAGAGGCACCACAAAGTGGATATCTGGTGACGATTTCTCCATAAGGAGGCCAGCAATCTCCTTTTATCCACGCTGTCGGCGTGGTGTCTGAAAAGCACTTTGAACCGCGGACGAGCACCAGCGTCCGACAAGCTGAATCTTCAAAGACTGTGAAAATCAAATAATAACACCCAATTTAATAATTAAACACAGAATCCCACTGGCTGAGTTATGCTAATCAGAGTCTACCACGGCCTTCTCCCCGACAAAAGTCTTCGGTTTCAACTAGGAGTAGTTCAGAAGTCAAAATTCACGGAAATTATTTGAAGATCGGACCCAAACAAACACATGATTTTGCTAACCAGAAAGTTACAGTCCTCATGTAAGATACCTAAACAAGTGCGAGTAGACTGATTGTTTTAGAAGAAATGTTCCTTGTTCTTGTTCATTTTTCACATGAAAATTTTTTTAATATCACGGTAAAATCACCCAAATCACACGTCACGTAAAAACTGTCTAAAGTATTGGGGACCCTCTACAAGATTAAATTTGCTATCTTACGAATATTCCGATATCCGGGTGAGATATTAGAGCAAATTTACAATTTAAGCGGAGTTCTGGGAGTTTGCACACGGCTTATTTAGGACGGATTTTTGCGCTTCAAAATGATTGCGCTTATACGTCACAATACGTGGAAATGATTTTGCCTCTGAAAAAGTTGAGCTGCATACATACAAGAATTGCCGAGAGTCAGAGTCAGAGAGTCAGTAAAACTCTTCAAACATAATGATATGGAACACAAAACAAGCAGTCGTCAAATAAACATCACAAGTCATCACAAGTCTCTGAGCATACTGTAACGACATAATACAAAACAAGCTCTACAATAGGGTGCTTATAATATCGAAAAAGTTATATCTTGCTTCTTGCTTGGATTTTTGCGTTTGAGATTTGGATTATCGAAATTTTACCGTGACTGCAAATGACCAGATGAGATTTAAAGGTCAAGGGAAAAACCCCTTTTTGGTGGAGGCGGTGGAGACGGTGGATACTTTAGCCTCTCAAGTTCTTTCAATAAAATATTGGCAGTATGTTTTAGTATTTTAGAATCAGGTGAGTGGCTCGCGCGAAGCCCCCCCCCCCCCCCCCTAAATCCCCCGAGAACCTGTGAGCAGGCTACTGAAGAGCTAAAAACGTCGTACTTCAGTCTCACTGAACCCTCTAATTTTCAGGAGTTAGTAGTTTTCACTTGCAGTAACGTTATACTTTGTCAAGTAGACAGGTGATGACCGGGGGAATCAATGAAGAAATATTTCAAGCTTGAGGATAAACCTTTGGGACAAAAACTGACAGCAATATTGGAAAAACATTAATGAGAATACTGATCCTGATATTGGGACTCACGAAATAATGGCGCATCTATCTTATTAATATTCGGGTTGCTCACGTTAAAAATCCGTAATTCGTAAATATTCCCCAGTCTTAACCATCCTTGTTCCAGTTTTTGGTTTATTATCACCTCTTTGGTGTTTTTCTACTTTTAGGTAACTATTATTTCGAGGTTTCCTTCGATTTGAAGCTCATAACATTTGTATTTGCCGAAAAAGGTCCCGGGGGGTACTCCCTGAAATATTTGGTGGGGGTGTGCGGCCTGCTTCTTGAAACCCTTACCCTATTTCAGACCAAAATATGTGATTTTCCATACCCTATTTCAGACCTGACCCAAAAATCGATACCCTATTTCAGGCCTATAAAGTTAGTACATTTGTCTACTACATGACTTCAGCTACCCAGGAATGGGTTCCGTTTGCGTAAACATTTGAGAAGGGCTTCAAATTCCCCGATGCATGTTAATGGAAATAAATAGTTTCGTCTAAACGCCAAACCAAATTCCAGGCCAGAGTGCACAAAACACATACCTTATTTCAGACCAAAACGGCTCAAAAACCATACCCTTTGGCGCCGCACAAAGCTTATATAAGGGAGTACCCCCCCCCCCCCCCCCCCCGGGAAAAGGTGAACTGTCGCGACATAGTTCCTAAAATTCGCACAAAATCCAATCTGTTCGGTGCTATACCTTTAGATATGGTGCCCTCACACGAGACATTTCGATGTACAGTTCTCATGTTAATTCCACGCATGGCTAGCAATACGAATGTAAAAGTGAAAGTTAGGCCTCGAGTTCCGGCTTTACCGCAAACAATAAGCAAATGCGTCATTGACTGTGCATGATTAAATAGACCACGGTTGATACTCTGCTAGTTCTATGGATGAAGTTATAAATGCAGGTCGTGGAATTCTAGTGTAGTTTGATTAAAATAACCTTACCTTGGTCCATGGTTTATGTTTTCTGTGCGAGCGCAAACCATCTTGTGTTGTTTCTCACAGGAATGTTGCTTTGCTGTGCAGAATGCGATCCGTCAAAACAAAGAATGAACTTGATATGCAGCTCAGGTTCGGGGGTGAGAGTTGCTAATTTTAACCAGATGACAAAGGGTGGAGTATAAACAATGCGTATTATGATAACTGGAGTTCTTTTTAATTCAAATGATTGTCAGAGGGGACAGGAACAGACGTGGCATTACCTGTAAATTAGCTTGTGTTTTTACCTATAGCTAAGTGTATTGTCTACGTTAAATAAAAGTCTATCTATCTATCTATCTATCTATCTATCTAGACAGTTAAATCTGGGAGTTAAATATTTTTACTCGTTGTCCTCCTTCCTCCGAATAGTTTCCGGCCTTTTCTCCCTCCCAAAACCGTTCCTCTCTCCCCTCACCGAAACACGATAAAATTATTAGAGCTCAAGGCGTGCAACCAGTGGCAAGCGCGGGAAATGTCACGTGAACTAAAACGTTGAATCTGATTGGTTGGGAAGACAACCGATGGCGACAAGATCAGCAGGACCAGGAAAATATTACACGCAGACACGCAGGACGCACGCACGCTCACGCACGCAAAAAATGCTTCGGTGATTGAGCAAATCAATGAGCCTATAAGACCACAACAAACGCAGTCTCTTTGTTGTATATAATGTACTGCTTTGTGTGCAAGAAAAGCCTTCAGTGCTCTAATTGACCTAATTGGCGCAGGATACTGTTCGCGCGAAGCCTGGTCCGCTCAATGTCTCAGAATACATACATGATTGGTTGCCAACTGTTTCCAATCTGAGTTCAAAGGACAAAAAGACAAAAGACTATGGCACAGTTATTAATCGACAAATCATGAAAATTGTTTAATTTTTCTTCTCTCCAAGCTATTCTATTCCAACTAGCCTTTTCCAGGCGACCGGCTAGTGGGGAACGGCGCGAAAAACAGCGATGGGACTGGAGAGAGGGGCGTTCCAACGCGCGCGCGCGGGTTAACTCTTCACTCACGTGACGAAACAATGACCGTACAAATTGTATCCACGGAAACAGAGATAAACAGACAAAAGTTTGCTTTGCGAGAAAGACAACGGTTTTGCTGCATTCTCGGAGTTTCTTGTTTAAAGATAAATTGTTTTTGTGTTGATCATTTGGAACTTTCACAATATGGGCGGGGAAGTTTCAAAACAAATGGTTAGTGTTTATAGATAGACCGTTATTTTTCTTTGAATCGTTTTTTTTTTGTTCGCGTCAGTTTCTAATCGACGGCTCGCGTCAGTTTTCGTTTAAAGTTTTTGTTTCTTTCTCGCGCGGTCGAACTGTTTTCCGTTATTTACAGACCTCCCAAGGCTGTTGGTTGGCGTATGCTAAATGTTTCAGATATATATTACACTTTGAAAGGGATATTCTTTCCAGCGAAGGAGACTAAATACAGTTTACAAACTTCGTTTTCAATTTTTTACGTCCGCTGCTGTTTCGAGCTTTTGGAAAGAAACATCACCAACTTTATTTCACTAATTTCTTTTTTTAGTTTCAAAAGAGAGGAAGGAAAGTACCTGAAGAGAAACCAGCCTTAAAGGTTTGTATGTTAAAAATGTTTCTTGGGGGGTTAAAATCAATTGCGCGCAGTGACTGAAAGAAAAACCGTGCGTTAATCACGCGTCCTGCGATTTAGCCTGAGATTCCGCTACCTACTTTGGTCGCTAACTTAGCGAAGGAAACGGCTGTAATTCAGGCTCCCTGCGATTTAATTTTTAAACTTTTCCCGCGTCCACTCAAACCTTTTGCGCGGTTTATTGCTCTAGTAAACCCAGGGAAATGCGCGCACGTCTATCGCTCAAATTTAGTTTTGATATTTGTCATAATAATCGCAAAACATTAATGCAAATATAAACTGATTTTCTTGATTTAGATCAATGATCATGACATCCTTGGCTGGATTGAAGAGTGTGTTGAATTTATTTCACAGCACGGTGAGTAAAACAAAACTGGTATCTTTGTATTTTAGTTTAACTTTCAAACCAACTAATTAGACAACGAACGAATATAGATCTTGAGTATGCATGGAGATGGCGGGCACATGCAGGATGTTGATGGCACGAAAACAGTTTTTATACATTGCAAAACAGCGTCTTTTATCTCTCGTTTTTCTCTCGAGCTGAGATAGACGCGTGCAAACTGATACGCACTGTTACATTTTGCAGTCTACAGTTTTTAAGGAACTGTATGGCACACAACAGACTTTCATTTGATCGACAGCTGTGTCTTTTGTCGTAGGTTTACAAATAGAGGGTGTGTTCAGAGTCTGTGGTTCTGTTAAAGACATCAATAACATGAAACAGGACTTTATTCGCGGTAAGCATGTTCGCACTATATGTCGTTTTTCTACCTTTTGTTTAGCTTATCGTTTGATGCCATGAGAGAAAAGGTGAAGTCTGTCCAGGTTCTGTTCACTTTTCAATCTCGTACCTTGAGTACATAGTTTCTCTGGTCAGAGGTTATATCAGTGCAATTTTGGCAAAACCTGCTGACCGCGGATCCCAAGAGGGAGTGGCGATCTTAGGCCTGGGTACCAACGCGGGAATAGGGCAAAGTCGGGCAAACAAAATCCGAGGTGTCAGGCCATTGTAACGTCACTGACCGCGGATCACAGGAACAAAAGTAACGACAGTCAAAAGCACTGCGTGCGCAGTTCCTTTGCGTTTTCCCGCTGTGCGACGACAGGGCTTAAAAACGGCTGGACATGCGCAGTAAGATTCTAGCTTTCTTCCCGCCATTCGATTTTCAAAATGGCGGACGACGAATCAAAAACGAACACGTCATTGTGAAGACCGTTGTGCCGCTGTTATCGCGCTGTCACTTCCACCGCTTCGTGAAAAACAACTTCCTGCCATCGACTACACGTTGATGTTGTTAGAGGAAACATCGACAAAACGATGTAGCGTAAGTCAGCCGTTATTTGTGGCCGATTTTCAGAGCTAAATTAACATTCCTTGTTCTTTGCCGGCGCAGCTTTGTGCCGTATATAAGGTCGTCGCTTACTCAGTAAGCTCAGGAAAGACAAATGTTCGAGATGAATACTTTGTCCGAAACATATCAAAAATGACTTTTTTTTCGTTTCTATGAAAATTTGTAAAAGCTATTTAAAGGTGGACTTCTGCAGCGAGTCTCTTAAAGGAGGACGAAGGTTCTTTGTGTACCTATGTAAAACTAGTGAGTATGCAATCGCTACACAACTGCATATAAGCGCAATGCTTTTGTTTACAAAATAGTCTTTGCATACGACATAGCATGTAAGGTTAGGATTGTTTGCCGTTTCAGACGTTGCTAGTCGTAGTTTTGATGTATTTATTTTCGTTATAATAGTTTGAAGTTATGTAATTTCATAAGAATCTGTAAAGAGGTATTAAAAATCATTCATTTTGCTCAAATTCACCGTCTCTTTGTGGTTTGCTTTGCATTTGCGTATGTAATATTTTCCCGCCTAAACTGCACCTACAACGCGACTGCCAAGGTCAGTTGTTGCCAGCCGGATAAAAAATGTTTCAAACGTAGCCGGGAATTTTTTATTATTTTTTCCCCAATTTAAATGTATTGTTTAAAAGCCCCACGAGCTTTGCGAAGTACCGAGTCCTCCGACTGTTGGGGAAGTGTTTCTGTAATTCGAGAAACAGATGCACGGGCCTGTGGTTTTATTCCCGAAGCGACGCTATGTAAAAAACATCATGACGAGCAAGTCAACCGAAACAAATCTATTTGCTGTTTTCCTTTAAACGACGATAATGATTGCTGTGGTGGTTTGGTTTCATGTCCTCGGCGACTATTTAACGTATTTGATCATTTGAACGATAAAGCTTCACACATTGGTACATTTATTTGCGAAAAGCATTTGCTGTTGGTGGATAAAGACGAAAGGATTTACAAAACAGAAGGGTACATTCTTCCCAAAAAGGTAAGCGTAAGTCAAATTTTAAAATAAAATTGAACCCTCTCCCGAGATTGTTGCTTTGCGATATCAACAACAAAACGATATGAGAAACCCTTTTGACACACCCCAACATTGTCATTGTTTGTTTTTTCGGCTAGCGCTCTAGGTCTGAATCGCCCAGCCTGCCTGATTTGGGAGAACTAATTAAAAAGGTAGAGCACCTTGAAAAACAAAACAAACTATTGGAACAAAGAGAAAGGGAAGCGGAAGAAAAAAACAGCAAGCACCTGAAGAAAATTGAAGGTATGCGTGACTGTTACATCCACACAAATGCAGATTAACCAATTCCAAAAGTATTTTGAGATGGCTTTTACAGGACTGGTAGTAGTCTGATGGAGTTGATGTACAAGTTAAAAAAAAACACGAACCGCTAAAATTAAAATTATATTATCACACAAATGAACTCAAAAAGAACCCATCAAAAGACACCCACTTATAAATTATTCAGTATTTGGTAAACCCTTTAAAAGATGTTTAACCGAACATAAACATGCCTCAGTGATTTTAGCACCATAACAGTACAAATATAAATAAAGAGAAAATTGAAGTTGCAATATTCACAATAATAATAATAAATATTATATTTTGGAAAAAATAGTCCTCTACAGTTGCTTCAAAATGTAATGTTGTAAACAGATCACAGCTAAAACCCTGAAGTCATCTAATATAATAGAAAGATGAATCATTTAATTGATTAATTTGCCAACAGAAATAACTCAGCAAAATGACCTTTTAACAAAAAAACAAGAACAGCAGGATGAATTAAGGAAGGAAAACACCATGCTTCAAAGGAAACTTACAGGTACACTTATGTAGATCAATTTACTCTATTCCCCACCACAGAACACACTAATAATAATAAATTGTAACAAACTCAATGTGAATATATTACTATAATGGAGAAAACAATACAGATGAAGTGGAACAGTCTCACAATTTGTCTGGGGGAGGCCCAAAACATCCCCATCCACCCGCCTTCCATGCCTACCCCAAGCATGGCTACAATGTGTGAAAAGGCGCCTTTTAGTAATACAGTAACTACTGCCGTCTAGTTCCAAAAATTCTCTTTCTACTTCCATTTTCAGGAAAACCCTGAGACCCCACTATCAAAATTTCCTGCATCTGCCCCTGCGATTGCAGCCTGCAGAACCCAAAATTTATTTTAGGACTTACTTACAAGTAAAATAATTATTGTATTGATCAGTGACTGAAACTCAGCTAGAATACAAAGTGTAAATAAATATTATTGTTCTACAGCAAATGGGTGAATGCAAAATTTAATATGTGAAAGCCAAAATCACTTTCTTTTTCTTAATTATTCTCCACAAGGAGACACAACATTCAGCACCCTTGTACAACAATTCCATAAAGCGTTTACAAAGCATTCAACAAATGGAGGAAAGAACCTATATGACCCTAATGAAATGGAGTCGTTTTGTGAAGTGCATGCCCCAGGGTTATTTACTGATGTGTATACTGCCATCTACAATGATGATAAACGGAAACCATCCAAAAAGAGAGAAAGTCTACAAAGGTCAAGGGTTGTTGCTCTTCTTCACAGTCTGAGTTTCTTTCGAAACCAGGTTAGTGATAAGGCTTTGTATGCAGGTGATAAAAAAATTAATATAATATAAAATAACCTATTAATTAGTTGACAAATTGTATACAATTTGCAAATTCCTCACTAGCTTACTGAGCAGACTGGACTAAGGTACATTGTAAGTCAAATAATTTGTATAATGGACACATCAAAGACCCACAAGTTTCTGATGTCATGCAATAGCAGGCAACTTAGTTCAGCTTATATTAATTTTATCTCCCTAAATTGCCCTACATGTACTAGTCTATCAGTAAAATAATTTAGATCAATATGTTTCTTCCTCCTTTTAAATAGAAAGGTTTATACTTTCCTAAGGAAAAAAACAACCATCAAAATTAGTGACATTGTATCAGGTTTTAGTATCAGCTAAGAGAAAGCTGTGTCAAATATGTTGCAGAAAAATAACATGCTGCAAAAGGCAAATGGGCTGAACTTGAAGTTTGGTGGTGCATCGTATAATTCATTGATGGCTGGACAAGTCATGGGTTATTCTGTTCACCCAAATTCTGTGCGAAACTATCAGAAAGAACTGGCTGATAAGAACAAACAAGATATTGGAAAAAATCATAAAAACAGCAATCCAGGTACACATATGTATTTACAAGGCTTTAACACCTTCTTAACCAATTTTTACAATGGTGAACACACATTCATGTTAATCCGTATTACATTCTACAGGAAAAGTCCTTTATCATGCTTGTAGAGGATGATATTCACTTCATCCATGCCTCTCGACAGCCAACGTCCAGCAAAACAAGCACAGCATGGCACATGTGTACTGGAATTATGGATGTGCAACAATCTGTTTCTGCCTTGCCACGACCACCCACAGTTCAGGACCTTCACAGAATTGTTCCCGTTATTGGAAAAAAATGGTGCCGTGAAACAATGTAGGGGGGGAATTGATGTGAAAGACATCCTCAATAAGTTCTCAATGTCCATTAGCCAGTTTTTTGAGTTGAGCTACATGGCCACACTGTCCCCAGAGCACAGAACTTTAAACATGACGGATGCCAGAGAGAGCTGTGAAAATCTAAGGTGAAAAGAAAAAAAGCATGTTACTCTTTTAATGATTGTTCAAACACAAGAGCTAAATGTACATGTATTATCTGAATCACATCTACCGGTACATGTACTGTATACTAAATAATTTCATTACATTAATTATTATTTGTTGATTAATTTGTCCAGAGATCACTACAGCATTTATGTTGCACAGCTCAACTGTGGCTTTTATTTAATTCTTCTTTGTTTAGGGTTTACTCTGATGAAGCCAGGCACGAACTGGAGCTCCTTGAAAGGACATGGTTAATTGATGAATTTGAACAAAGTCTAAAGAGTGTACAGAATTACAAGAGCACCCTGGAACACCTCTTGAGAGAAGCTCCCGATCTTGTACAATATCTTCAGCTTTACGCTGCAGTTTTGACGGGAGACTATCCCACATGGAAATACAACAAAAAAATTGTTGCAGAGGTTGGTCACTTAATTCACATTTCATATCCTTTATATTATCCAAGGCTGTACTCTACAAAAATGTTTGAAGAGTGCCAATTAGGCTCTAATTAATGAAATACAGGATGTCCAACAGTTATGTTTGTGCAGCTTTTGATATTGTTGCCCAAGGACAAAAGTCAGTCACATGATGCCACTGGGCACTAATTGAGAGCACAGCCTTGATATCACAAACTATTATACTTAGTACATGTATTTTTACATGTATAAGGTACACCTATGTACAACAGACTGTTGTTTTTGACTGCTCTTTATTTTTTTCACCAGTGGGATGCTGAAGCTGATCCAGCCAGCCCAATACCTTCCCTTATACCATGGCAAGGTCCTTTTCATGTGTCCTTAAATGCGGCAGAGTCGACAGTGTTACTGTTCCGGCCCTTCTTTGAGCTGTTTTACAAGGCAATTTTTGGAAGAAATAAGGTATAAAACAAAATGGTACTGAAATTAATAGTCGCTACTTTAAACTACACGTGTAAAGGTAATTTTCATGGGGCCGTTAACATAAAAAGTTAAAAACAGAGCAATGTCTTGAAATATGTACATGTACCTGTCTTTTTTTTCTTTTCTCTTGTGAAATTAGGTACTGCCCAAGAGGCCAAAGTCGCACAAAATCGTCACAATAATCACAGCTGCATTTGGTGGGTGGACCATAATCCGCCATGAAGTGTTGCGTTTGTTTGGAACAGTGTGCAAAGATCCAGAATACATGCTGTTACACAACCTGTTTGAAGAAATCCTGCCATTGATCTTCTATCTGTACCACACAGTGTTTCGGGGAGGTGATTTGCAGCAGTGGCTTGATGTCCTGTTCCGGATGTCCTTGCTCTTTATTACATTTCGCAGGCGTAATTACGATAAGGCTACTCTCTGCCAACTGTCTGACATGGTTTATCACATGAGGGAGAACAGAGCGCTGACTGCCATCATGGAACAACATCTCTGTATCCTCACTGAAAAAAAAGTAGAGATTTTCCACTCTGTGTTAAGAAGGTTGGTAGCCAAAACAATATTCCATATTGTGGTAGGGAAACCATTATTAAAACAAACTATTACAGTCAGCTACTTGATATTATTTAAACATAGCTGATAACAATGGCTACATCACATAAAAAAACATTAATATAAAATAAAATAGACATCAGCGATTTTCCAGTTGAAATATTACAGCGGGAAACTTTACTCACTTTAATTAATTTATTACATAATACTCTCTGATACATGAAAATAATTAATAAATAATTATTTAATAATCTGGTGAGTATTGCAGACTTTGAAGTAAAGTACTGTAGAATGAAATTGGGCTATGTAATCAAATTGCTAAAATTACAACTTAAAAATAAACTGTTCCAGTGCACAAGCTACATGTACAAATTTATCTAAATTATTTACATGTATGACAGGACAAAAAAATATTAATTACTAATCACATAGTTTTCACTAGAAATGTTCCTGTTTGGGCACTACCAAATGAGATCAGGACCATGGCCCATGCAATTAGTGGCAGAAGGTTTGACCATGAGTTTGTACAATGGTTTCCTACCTCAGTACTGCAGAGGAAGAGGCAGAAAAAATTTGGCCCAATTAGTGCTTAGCTCCGCAGAATTTATCATCGAGACATTTTCAAATGTATGGTCACATCAAGGGCAGACAGAAAAGATCCCAAGAGGAAAGCGGATATATCAGGTACTATTACAAAGCATTATTTATGCATGTACAGTAGAACCCAGCTAACTCGAACTGTATACAAAATAATAAAACACAAGATCATCTCCACAAATACAATGTACATATACATGTAAATTGTTTCTATTTTTACCTTTGCAGCCATACTATTTCCCAGCACTTGACGCTACACTTGACCAACGCTGTCTCCCTCTTGGTTATGCATTTGGGCAAGAACCAGACCCTTTACTAGCTTGTGACAACGTGACCTGTGTTGCAAACACAGATTTTGAGCAGGAAATTGTCAGGTTGAATTGTGGCCACACCTTCCACAGAGGCTGCATCACAAAAGGAGGGGAAGAGCACGGCCAGGATCATAGTTACGCCTTGACACATGAGGTAAAATGTCCGATATGTTACAACCTGTTACAGCAAAGAATGGAGGAACTGGCTCAAACATTCAACAGGTAAATTGATCATAACACAAAATAACAATGAAGGGATTTACAAAATCAATGCAAGCAAATAAAAAGTCTTAGAAATGGCCACTTATTTACATCTCAGTTCACAATATTATTCCAGACGCCAAGTTAAATATTTACCAAACATCCTTATTTACTTTATTTTTGTGTTCAATTTCAAAAATTATTTGCATTGCGTGACTAACTGAGCCTACAGCGCGACAGGAAAAGGCCAAAAACATTCCCTTTTATACTGCTAGACTGACGCAAATTAAATTTAACCACTTGGCTAATATTAAACTGAGACGAAAGAAAAGTCCCGATAAAATATAAGCGTTAAAAATATATAGACCTTCGCGATATAATTTGTTGTGTCCAACAGAGAAAATCATTTCATCCTAGGACGCATTAGCGGTCTCAGGATACAACTCTGAATGTATAGCATAGAACGTTCACATTACTTTTCAACTTGTATGTTAGATACCTGGCAGGAGAGGACGAGCAGGATGCAGCGAGCAGCGACCCCGATGACCCTGGACCAAAAGACACTGACTCTGACGATGAATCTTCCTGCGATCCCGAGGACTCGGATTCAGACTTTGACGAGGAGTCATACAATCGCCAAGTGTGGGAGATGCAGGAGAAAGCTACTGTGCGATTTGCAAATCTGCGGAAAGCTCCACGGCGATGTCGACCGGTCCAACACGTACAGCCATCGGCGGTGGCATCGAGTGTCGTGCTCACATGTCCAGAGTGCAATCGAACATGCAAAAGTACGGGAGGACTAAAGCTCCACAGAAGATCTACACATGGCATGAGCTAGTCATCTTGCAGTAAAACAAAAACGGCTTTTTTAAAAGCCACTCCAAATAAAAAAGTCAATGCAATAACCAACATTGTACTGTAAACAAATTTTAAAACGTTAATTTTCACTGAATCATGCACATGTCCGCGGGTCAATCTTCCATGATCAAACCGTTCGCGCTCTCGTGTGTTGATAAATCAGCTCATCGATCCAGTCCCTGTTCAATACTTTGGTGAGTTAAGTGATCGTCCATTCACCTGTAGTGTCCATTATAGCCGACTTTAGTAGATAGTCGTCAAGATAAACATTCGACAACGGAAGCCTCGTGCAACGCTTCTGCTCGACTGATCAATTATTATCGCAGGCGCGGAGGAAAAAGCATGCGCACTAAGACATCATACGTCATAAAAAATTAACCAATCAGCCGTTTTTAAGCCCTGTCCTGTGCGACTACAGTAGATGTATAATTAATGTATTCGTTACGCTTCGAACGGACGGCGGGGTGTGGCTAGAGATGCAAAGGATCGAGGCCCCAGTGGACTGGCCCCCGAAGCGAAGGCGGGGACCCGACTGAGGGGTAGGTGCTTGGACGGTTTTCTATGGAAACCGACACCACAGCGAGACCCTTTACACCAAGTCACACTGACCGATGTCAGTGGAGAATGAAACGAGAGGGAAAAGGGACAGGATAGAAGGGACAAGGGAGGGCGGGAGCGACGAAAAAACTACGCAACGATCGGACTGCATGTGTACACGACAGCAGCGCTAGCGACGATTGAACCAGGCGAAGTGCCTCCTGGGAAATCCCCGAGCGAGGCTGCGCCGGGCCGAGGCTTGGGCTGCGTTCCAGGCTTCGCTCCACTTTCCATTAACTTCCGCCAACAATATTGACGGCCATTTAATGTATTCGTTACGCTTCGAACGGACGGCGGGGTGTGGCTAGAGATGCAAAGGATCGAGGCCCCAGTGGACTGGCCCCCGAAGCGAAGGCGGGGACCCGACTGAGGGGTAGGTGCTTGGACGGTTTCTATGGAAACCGACACCAAACTGACGAGCCAAAGGCGAGGAAGGCTCCAAGCACTAAGTGGGGGCCAGGTCCCTGTTGTCCTAGACTTTGCATCCCTCGATAGCAGTGTAAGCGAGACACGACCGAACGATAGGAACACGGCAAGGAATGACTACCGGGAGGCGTAACGATCCTGAGAGCGGCGTGAGCGGCTGCAATGATCCCGAGGGCGGCGTGAGCGACTGCAAAGATCCTGAGAGCGGTGTGCCCGACTGCAAAGATCCTGAGAGAGGCGGAAGCTGCAACGATCCTGAGAGCGGCATGAGCGACTGCAGAGAACATGAGAGCGGCATGAGCGACTGCAACGATCCTGAGAATGGTGTGCCCGACTGCAACGATCCTGAGAGCGGCGTGAGCGACTGCAGCGAACCAGAGCGGTGTGAGCGACTACAACGATCCTGAGAGCGGTGTGAGCGACTACAACGATCCTGAGAGCGGTGTGAGCAACTGCAGCGAACCTGAGAGCGGTGTGAGCGACTACAACGATCCTGAGAGCAGTGTGAGCAACTGCAGCGAACCTGAGAGCGGTGGGCCCGATTGCAAAGATCCTGAGAGCGGTTATGAGCGACTGCAGCGATCCTGAGAGCTTGCCTAGTTTCCTAGGCCTCTATATTTCGCCGAGGTCGACGTGAGCGACTGCAACGATCCTGAAAGCGACGTGAGCAACTGCAACGATCCTGGGAGCGGTGTGCCCGACTGCAACGATCCTGAGAGCGGTGTGCCCGACTGCAACGATCCTGACAGCGGTGTGAGCAACTGCAGCGATCATGAGAGCGGTGTGCGCGACTGCAAAGATCCTGAGAGCGACGTGAGCGACTGTAACGATACTGAGAGCGACGTGAGCGACTGCAACGATACTGAGAGCGACGTGAGCGACTGTAACGATACTGAGAGCGGTGTGAGCGACTGCAACGATACTGAGAGCGACGTGAGCGACTGCAACGATACTGAGAGCGACTGCAACGATACTGAGAGCGGTGTGAGCGACTGTAACGATACTGAGAGCGACGTGAGCGACTGCAACGATACTGAGAGCGACGTGAGCGACTGTAACGATACTGATAGCAACGTGAGCGACTGTAACGATACTGAGAGCGACGTGAGCGACTGCAACGATACTGAGAGCGGTGTGAGCGACGGCAACGCTCCTGAGAGCGATGTGAGCGACTGTAACGATACTGAGAGCGGTGTGCCCGACTGCAACGAGACTGAGAGCGGTGTGAGCGACTGCAACGATACTGAGAGCGACGTGAGCGACTGTAACGATACTGAGAGCGGTGTGCCCGACTGCAACGATACTGAGAGCGGTGTGTGAGCGACTGCAACGATACTGAGAGCGACTGTAACGATACTGAGAGCGGTGTGCCCGACTGCAACGATACTGAGAGCGGTGTGAGCGACAGCAACGATACTGAGAGCGACGTGAGCGACTGTAACGATACTGAGAGCGGTGTGCCCGACTGCAACGATACTGAGAGCGGTGTGAGCGACTGCAACGATACTGAGAGCGACTGTAACGATACTGAGAGCGGTGTGCCCGACTGCAACGATACTGAGAGCGGTGTGAGCGACTGCAACGATACTGAGAGCGACGTGAGCGACTGCAACGATACTGAGAGCGACGTGAGCGACTGCAAACGATACTGAGAGCGACGTGAGCGACTACAACGATACTGAGAGCGGTGTGAGCGACTGTAACGATACTGAGAGCGACGTGAGCGACTGCAACGATACTGAGAGCGACGTGAGCGACTGCAACGATACTGAGAGCGGTGTGAGCGACTGCAACGATACTGAGAGCGACGTGAGCGACTGTAACGATACTGAGAGCGACTGCAACGATACTGAGAGCGACTGTAACGATATCTGAGAGCGGTGTGAGCGACTGTAACGATACTGAGAGCGGTGTGCCCGACTGCAACGATACTGAGAGCGACGTGAGCGACTGTAACGATACTGAGAGCGACGTGAGCGACTGCAACGATCCTGAGAGGCGGTGTGCCCGACTGCAACGATACTGAGAGCGACGTGAGCGACTGTAACGATACTGAGAGCGGTGTGAGCGACTGCAACGATCCTGAGAGCGGTGTGCCCGACTGCAACGATACTGAGAGCGACGTGAGCGACTGTAACGATACTGAGAGCGACGTGAGCGACTGCAACGATCCTGAGAGCAGTGTGCGCGACTGCAAAGATCCTGAGAGCGGTGTGAGCGACTGCAACGATCCTGCGAGCGGTGTGCGCGACTGCAACGATCCTGAGAGCGGTGTGCCCGACTGCAAAGATCCTGAGAGCGACGTGAGCGACTGTAACGATACTGAGAGCGGTGTGAGCGACTGCAACGATACTGAGAGCGACGAGAGCGACTGTAACGATACTGAGAGCGACGTGAGCGACTGCAACGATCCTGAGAGCAGTGTGCGCGACTGCAAAGATCCTGAGAGCGGTGTGAGCGACTGCAACGATCCTGCGAGCGGTGTGCGCGACTGCAGCGATCCTGAGAGCGGTGTGCCCGACTGCAAAGATCGTGAGAGTTGTGGCAGCGAACCTGAGCGCAGTGTGTGTTGATGTAGCGATCCTGCGAGCGGCAGATCCTGAAAGCCTGTTGGATGGCCATAGCGAACATGGGACTGTACCAGGGCGTTGAGTTTGACCTTCTCGTGTTTCCCGAAGCGGCGAATGGACAGCGACGAAGACACAAATGTGCAGCAGACCGTGACGAAGGCTGTGTGAAAGTGAGAACGAACCGACACAAGGCGCGAACGATATCGGACGATGATCTGGCTGCTTGAGGCAATCCACGAACGGCTTGCTGAATGGGGGCAGTAACCGTCGGCTCTAATCCGGCCTGGAGGTTGCTCTGGGACGCCGACTGGAAGCGAATGGACCGTAAGCGGAAAACTTTCATTCATTGATCCGTTCATTCATTCATTCAGCGACGGTAAAGATGGCATAAGAGCAAAACACTTGAGGAGCCGTTGAGCAAGTTGTCGACGTTCCAGCGACGGACACGGCAGTTGATAAAGGCACTCCACGGCTTAACTGGTTCATTATGCGTTGCTGGACAGCACGGGTCGGGAACAAGGACGAAAAGCGAAGAAAAAAGCGACGAAAAAACTACGCAACGATCGGACTGCATGTGTACACGACAGCAGCGCTAGCGACGATTGAACCAGGCGAAGTGCCTCCTGGGAAATCCCCGAGCGAGGCTGCGCCGGGCCGAGGCTTGGGCTGCGTTCCAGGCTTCGCTCCACTTTCCATTAACTTCCGCCAACAATATTGACGGCCATATAATCGTCTACTTGGCTTTTTTATATTCACAGGACAGCAACCTCTGAAAAGTGCGTCTGCTGATGACATTCATACGGTCTGCGGTACCCTCAAGAAAATGCTCAATGAACTAAGCGAGCCATTGCTGCCCAACGGCGAGCAACTTGCACATGACCTTACACGTGACCAAGGTACAGTGAATGAAATGTCGTAACCAGGCTCCCTAGATTTTTCCTCGTGTTTATAGCTCTAAGTATATCACAAGAATTGGGAATTGGCAAGACTCAAGACTAAATTTACTTATGATTTATTTCATAGGTGCTGAGAGCGATAGTGAAGTTCATTTGCAAACGTATGTGAACCGTTTACCAGACGAAAGCCTTAAATGCATGACGTCACTGATTCAGCTCCTACACAGGTGAGCAAAACTTCCATATGGCGTGACGCTTTCCAGTCTTCCACGGCTGTTTCTTTTATGTTCAGTGCATGTCCTCAGAAATTCTAGTCATGTTTGAGTCTATCTTGTATGTGCACATGTTTGGTTCATCTAATGCGACTAAAGAGACTGGAATCGAGTATTTTCTCACCATTTTCTTACATCCAATTTCATTTATTGCAGAATCAGCGAGCACAGTCACGTGAATGGCATGACAGCGGATAACCTGGGGCGAGTGTTGACTCCAACCCTGTTTCGCCCGGTCACTGTTTCCAGCCTCGTTTTGCTGCCTGTTCTACAGAATACATTAACTCGTCTGACTACATTATCCAACTCACTGTTTAGCAGCAAGAAGGAACTGTCTGACGAGGGTAAGTTAATTTGAACTGAATGCGGTTTTAGAGCGGTTTTCAGTTGAGCATCGAAAATAATCTGGAATGGCATCCATTTGCTTTGTTTTTGTTTTACCAAGGCGCTCTGTGGTTGGTTAAAAAAAACTCGCGTCACCTTGTCAACCAATGAGATGCAAAGCCAAAATCAATCGCGACTTGGTCGCACGCGTTTTACCGCGCTTGGCGCCGGTTACGTGTATTTGCTTCGAGTGGTTTATTGCCTTGCTTATGTTTGTTGACTTTGTTGTGATTGGTCATATTGTAATAACTTTTTTGACCGTCTATGTTGTAGGTGATCACAGTCCTGGGATTATATTTGTCCTTAGTGGGCTTATTATCGGGAAGGATTTTCCGTTTCAAAAGTGTTTGGGCTTATAAAATAGGTTTCCTTCGTTTTCTTCCAAACAGATCCCCAGTCTCCCTCTGCATGTGAGACCCACGTGACCAGGCCTGTCAAAGTGTCACTCGAGGCCAAGTTTGCAAACTGCCGTTTCAAGAAATTTCCGGTCAGAGGTCAGTTCTCACTCAAGTGAATTAAGGAAAGGGTCTCGCTATATTTTGGGAGGGGGTGGTCTAATTCAAAATATATTTAAGGTGTAGCTTATAAAACCTATATCTGGACAAACATTTACATGAAATATTTAATTTTTTGATTTCACGAACTTTGTTGCTTGGTCACGTGACACGCCACACCCAATTTTTGATATAAAATTTCAATCCAAATTTACGCGCTTGCAAATATAATGTTCCACTTATTTTTCTTTTTGGCGAATGACTGTGGCCACGATTTTTCAAAAATGTTTTTAGGTGCATATATAAGAATACTGCATAGTGTAGAGACTAACAAAATATTAATGCATTTCTTTCTTTTTCTTCCGGCCCAAACAGTGTCTGAGTCTCCCTCTGCGTGTGAGACCCACGTGACCAGGCCTGTCAAAGTGTCACTCGAGGCCAAGTTTGCAAGCTGCCGTTTCAAGAAATTTCCAGTCAGAAGTCAGTTCTCATTAATTGGTTTATTGTGTTGTTTATGTTTGTTGTGATTGGTCATTGTAATAACTTTGTTTTTTAGTTTTACGACACTGCTCTATGTTGTAGTGACTCAGCAATCAACACGCCGCATACCGTAAAATTCTGATAATAATCCCTGGGCTTATATTTGTCCTTTTATTTGGCTTTGCTTAGTGGACTTATTTTCGGAGGGAGGATGTGTGTGTGGGGGGGGGGGGGGGGGGGGGGGCTATTACCGGAAGGAACTTTTCTTTTCAAAAATGTTTTAGGTGCATATATAAGAATACTGCAAAGTGCAGAGACTAACAAATGCGTTTCTTTCTTTTTCTTCCAAACAGCTTCCCAGTCTCCCTCTGCATGTGAGACCCACGTGACCAGGCCTGTCAAAGTGTCACTCGAAGCCAAGTTTGCAAACTGCCGATTCAAGAAATTTCCAGTCAGAAGTCACTAATGTAAAGTACTTAAATTTTCAGTAATTTTAATAGTGAATACATTTACGATGGAGCAGCTCAATGTTAGATTCATCGAAATCAAGAGTACTATACGTTAGTATTTTCGTAAATCATGTAAGCTCTGTTGGTAACGTATTTAAAATATTTGTGCCGTAACAGTATTTAATAAAGTCAAGGGAAAACTTCCTTGATAATGTAAGCTACAATAGTATGTAGGCATGTCAAAAAAAAGGCAACCAAATCAATATCCAAAAATGGGCCTTGCAAATAAGCCCTTCGGTACTACGGTACAATATTGAGCCTTGCAAATCAGCCCTTAGGTACTACGGTACAATAGCTAATATTGGGCCTTGTAAATCGGCCCTTAGGTACTACGGTACAATAGCTAATACAGTGGGCCTTGCAAATCAGCCCTTAGGTACTACGGTACAATAGCTAATATTGGGCCTTGTAAATCGGCCCTTAGGTACTACGGTACAATAGCTAATATTGGGCCTTGCAAATAAGCCCTTCGGTACTACGGTACAATAGCTAATATTGGGCCTTGCAAATAAGCCCTTCGGTACTACGGTACAATAGCTAATATTGGGCCTTGCAAATAAGCCCTTAGGTACTACGGTACAATAGCTAATATTGGGCCTTGTAAATCAGCCCTTTGGTACTATGGTACAATAGCTAATATTGGGCCTTGCAAATCAGCCCTTCGGTACTACGGTACAATAGCTAATATTGGGCCTTGCAAATCAGCCCTTCGGTACTATGGTACAATAGCTAATATTGGGCCTTGCAAATAAGCCCTTCGGTACTACGGTACAATAGCTAATATTGGGCCTTGCAAATAAGCCCTTCGGTACTACGGTACAATAGCTAATATTGGGGCTTGCAAATCAGCCCTTCGGTACTACGGTACAATAGCTAATATTGGGCCTTGCAAATCAGCCCTTAGGTACTACGGTACAATAGCTAATATTGGGCCTTGCAAATCAGCCCTTAGGTACTACGGTACAATAGCTAATATTGGGCCTTGCAAATCAGCCCTTCGGTACTATGGTACAATAGCTAATATTGGGCCTTGCAAATAAGCCCTTCGGTACTACGGTACAATAGCTAATATTGGGGCTTGCAAATAAGCCCTTCGGTACTACGGTACAATAGCTAATATTGGGCCTTGCAAATAAGCCCTTTGGTACTACGGTACAATAGCTAATATTGGGCCTTGCAAATAAGCCCTTCGGTACTACGGTACAATAGCTAATATTGGGCCTTGCAAATCAGCCCTTAGGTACTACGGTACAGTAGCTAATATTGGGCCTTGCAAATCAGCCCTTCGGTACTATGGTACAATAGCTAATATTGGGCCTTGCAAATAAGCCCTTCGGTACTACGATACAATAGCTAATATTGGGCCTTGCAAATAAGCCCTTCGGTACTACGGTACAATAGCTAATATTGGGGCTTGCAAATCAGCCCTTCGGTACTACGGTACAATAGCTAATATTGGGCCTTGCAAATCAGCCCTTAGGTACTACGGTACAATAGCTAATATTGGGCCTTGCAAATCAGCCCTTAGGTACTACGGTACAATAGCTAATATTGGGCCTTGCAAATCAGCCCTTAGGTACTACGGTACAATAGCTAATATTGGGCCTTGCAAATCAGCCCTTCGGTACTATGGTACAATAGCTAATATTGGGCCTTGCAAATAAGCCCTTCGGTACTACGGTACAATAGCTAATATTGGGGCTTGCAAATAAGCCCTTCGGTACTACGGTACAATAGCTAATATTGGGCCTTGCAAATAAGCCCTTCGGTACTACGGTACAATAGCTAATATTGGGCCTTGCAAATCAGCCCTTAGGTACTACGGTACAGTAGCTAATATTGGGCCTTGCAAATCAGCCCTTCGGTACTATGGTACAATAGCTAATATTGGGCCTTGCAAATCAGCCCTTAGGTACTATGGTACAATAGCTAATATTGGGCCTTGCAAATCAGCCCTTAGGTACTACGGTACAATAGCTAATATTGGGCCTTGCAAATCAGCCCTTCGGTACTATGGTACAATAGCTTCGGACCGAGTTTCGCCGGTCCGATGTGTTAAATAAGGTACGCGTTGTTTGGTCAATGTCCGCAAACAGAGTTTAGACTCGGGATGGAATAATGCAAGACCGTATATTATATAATAACGAGAAATAACTTGATTTTTACAATATGATAGTGTTGCTCTTTTGTATCAAAGTGAAATGGAGTCAGTAAATACTTTAGCGAAAAGCGGAGGAAATTGGATCTGGAAAAAATAAAAACAAAAAACGATAGCAAATGAGTAAAAAAAAAATTAAACAAATTCAAAACAAAACAAAAACCCTAAAAAACCAAACAAAAATAAAAAATTAAATAAAATCCAGCTCTCCAATGTACTCCGCCTCAATAGTAAAGCGAGAAAAATATATTATTCGCGCAAGTATATGAAGTATAAGGCAACATTTTTCTGGTGAGCCAGTAAAAATCCATTGGTCGTTTCTTGTTGTTGTTAATCTTTTGACGGTATTGTTTATTTGATTTAGTGAAATAAGTATTTAGTCAGATACAGTTTGAGTATTGTAGTATCTGATTGTAATATAAAACAGAAGCTGGTTATAAGCTTCTGTATAATGTATAAATGTCATTTATCTGACAATTACTAGCTAGTAATGTCCGGGTACACATTTTTGTTATTAAGCTATTCCAGTGCAGTATCTCGTAAACGTACATCCATGATGTACAAGATGTAATAATTGTAAAATAAATTAAATGTAATACTGATCAGTATTAAATAATTCTGATTATAAAACAACGTCTGTGTGTCCGTCTGTGTGCTTCTTGTGTAACATTCAAGCGAAGTACTAACAGAAGTATCCTTGAAAATAATAGAATAAATTTAAAATAAGTTTCCTACGAAGTCTCCTTGGCCAACTTCCAGAAGGGAAAAGACATATAGGGCGATACTCCTAAGGGTACACCTCCTGTAGGACATTTCCACTTTATAGCACACAGAAGTAAGCTCATTGGATTCTCGTCCTGATTACGACCAATGAAATCACCTTATTGGGACATATAGTAAGCAACAAACAAACAAAAACAATTCAAATACATTTTTATTATTAACGCATCAATCTTTTGGCACTGAGTACTTTATTCGGTTACGCCAAAAACATTTTAGCCATGAAAAACTCTCGATTACTTTTCAGTTACGAAACTTTATTACTACAATAAATTCTGAAAATTGGACACGATTCCGCCTTGATGCCAGTCGGGAGAACAAGTACAAGTTGAAGGCGATCTGACTTAGCCCGCGGGTTTCGTCACTGAAAGAAACGGAGACCCTTTGAGTGCTTTACTGAAAGAGTTAACAAAAATGATACTTGTTTCCCCCCCCCCCCCCCATTTGGATGTTACACGTAAAATAACCTGCGATAGAGGTTAATGCTGGTGCCCCTACTATAGTCAAGTTCTGGGAGTGGATCATGTTAATTAGAGCGATTTTCAATTGAGTATCGTAAAACCAAAACCAAAGCAATTACAATAATGGCCAACCACAACAAACGTTAACAACAGAATGAACCAACGAGAACTCGATCGGCGCCATGCAAGCGCGGTGAAACGCGTGTGACCAAGTCGCGGTAGGTTTTGGTTTTGCATCTGATTGGTTGAGAAGGTGGCGCGAATTTTTTAAACCAATCACAGAGCGTAGTAAAGCAAAATCAAAGCAATTCCGGATTACTTTCGGCATTCGCTGGAGAACGTCTGAAACCAATTTATACTCAAGTTCAGCAGCAACATTCATGCCTCATGTCTTTGTGAGAAGTTAGTTCTGCGTTAAGACTTTTTTTTTCTATACTCGATCGCTGTATAAGTCGACAAGGAGCAGTTACGCAATTGGCGTATATTGTAATCTCTTGCAACAAGGACAGCATTCAGCGATTATTAATTCAAATCCATCCTGCAAGAAGAAATAAAAAGAAGAATTAAAATCGGTTAGTTAACCTGAGGTAATACGGAAGGCCATGAAATTAATAAGACGGACACAAGAAAGTGTATATAAAAAGTATATAACACAAGTCTACGCACAGGCTACGTGTTACAGTGAAGAGAGCCCAACCGTTGCTACTCGACAAGTTTTTGATTAATTTTTGACAACTTTTCGATAAGTTTTTGAAAACTTGCTGATGGCTACCTTCCATCAAGAGAATATAATATTCTCTTGCTTCCATTTAAATTAGCAAATCAAATTCCAAGAATTGTGGGAGGCGGAGATGACACTGGGGGGAGGGGGGTACTTCCATATAACAGTGACGGGGGTGATCGTCGTACCTTTTAGAGGTTAAAATGTGTGGTTTGGTACCGCTTAGGGGTGTTAAAATCTAAAATGAGCACCATTAGAGTTATTCCGGTACCTTTTAGGGCCGGTATTAGCCGGGGAAAAAATATGACAGGAACTAGTATTGTCTTAGAATTGGTACCTCTTAGGGGTAAAAATGAACTCGAGCCACACCCACAAAATGAGACTTTGGTACCTTTGAGGGATTCTTTCAAAAATTTCCGACGATCACCCCCGTCACTTTTATATGGGAGTCCCTCCCCACTCCCCGGGCACTGAAATTTTTTCTCACCTTTATTGTTGTACACATAGATGGCTTGGGAACTCCATCAGGCAACTTACAACGCAGGCAACAAATAAAAACGACGAAGGGCAAAAACAGAAATCCAGCAACAGATCCAATACTGCAGCAAAAGTCAAAACTTCATGGTTATAACAGAACTAACGTACACGCCGAAATGTCTAGTAATATTACCCCGGGGGACTCCCATATAAGGCGGTCGCTCGGCGTAAATTTTGAAAAAGACCCCTAGGGATTTGGCAGGCTCACGTCATGCTATGCTATGTTTAGCATAGTTCATACCACGTTGAAAGACAAGGAAGCGATTGACATTTCAGGCTATGCTCCGTTAACACGGACTCAACAAGTTTAGTAAAATCAAGTATGAAACTCTGATACTCACACTATACCCACGATTGCACCAGTACTCAAGCTGCTACACCTTCCAGGACATGCGCACTTGGAGTGCAATGACGTTGACTGTAATACAAATAAATAAAACATTAACCCTCTAAAAAACTGTTAGAGGATTAGTTACTATAGAGGTTGGGTTAGGGCGAGGAGACAGCTGATACTTCAGACTACTAGACATCTTGAATTATCAAAATTGGGGATCGATTTGCTGAAGCTGCATGCTGGATTGATTAAAACCAAAAATTATTTCCGATGAAAATTGTAGAGGATGTATGAACAAAAGTAATGGGAATTTCGATCAGTTGTGATCATAGTTCCATAGTATTTGTAGCTTATTTGTACTTACGTATAAATTGGGAAAACTGCTTATCATAGCGTCCACTCTTCCCTCTTCCGTTTCGTTACACACAAGGGCAATGGTGGTCTTTCTGTTACGGTAAATTAAATGAAAAAAGGGGGGATGGTGAGATATAGTTATTCCTTGGCATGACATTAAAGGAGTATGTCACGATAATTTAAGTCATTTTTGTGAAGTGCAAAATCACCTTCAAATTGAAGAAAGCCTCAAAATAATAGTTTACTAAGGTAGAGAAACACCAAAGAAGTGATAATAAACCAAACAGGAACAAGGATGGTTGAGGATGTAGAAGATTAAGACGGATTGCGAACGTACGGCGAACTGTAAAACATCGGACAATTTTTTCAAGATGCGCCATCCGTGACGTAGCTCAACCTCGTTCCCAGGGTCTACGCTTTCAAGATGGTTGATAAGCCTGATGCAAACACAAGAGAAAGTTTGTGAAAATTGTCCAAAACTTTCTCAAGTTTTTTCATCAGGCTATGTACACATGAAGCGGCCGTTTTCTATTATATTTCGATAAAATAAAGCCAACAAATTGCAATGATATTAAATCCGATGCAAAACGACTAGACAACCAATCAGAGCATGTGTTATATGATCTAAATTTTATAAAAATGAATATAAGAATATCAAAGCCATTCAGCATTGACGTAGCTGTATTCGATTTTTTACATATTCACATTTGAGAGGTTTTCAATTGAGTGGTGTGAAACCAAAACCAAAGCAATAATTGCCCATTGTAATTATTACAATGGGCAATTACAACAAACGAAAACAACACAATGAACCAATGAGAACTTGAAGCAGATACACATAACCGGCGCCAAACGCGGGAAAACGCGTGCGACCAAGTCGCGAATTGGTTTTGGTTTTGCATCTGATTGGTTGAGAAGGTGGCGCGAGTTTTTTAGACCAATCATAGAGCGAAGTACCTTCAGCGATTACTTTCGACAGTCAATTGAAAACTGCTCTATCCGATAAATGAAATGTTTAAATGAGTAATTACATTTGTTTGTTTGTCGTAACGCGGTATGTCAGCAAGCATCGTCCATTCTGCTGATCAAGAACACAATCTGACAACTTCTGTTCCCCGATGTTCACGTGGAAAGTTCCAAGCTCATGAATTTTTTGGATCTTGCAGACCTGCGAAACAATCGCAAATTATCGAAAATTAACCCAATCTCGTTCCCAGTGTCCTCGTTACCCTTGTCCAGCGGTGGAGCGGCCAACAAGGACCTCTGGGATAGAGTGATTCGCGTCCGTTAGCTGAAACATGGGGTCGAACACATGCGCAGTAGAATCTGAAGTCCAAGAATCTTGTCATGGTAGATCGCCACCCTCCAGAGGTCCTTGTTGGCCGCTCCAACGAGATTGAAATTAACCAAATAGTGATGGATAGATAATTTATCATCATTATGGTATGTCAAGCAGACAGTGACAAGAATACCGACAGAAAAAGCGAATGTTGTCTTGATGTACCCCTATATTCTCATAACTAACATTAATGAAAATATATGACAATTACGTTAGGAGAATTACTCTTTCAAGCTTGGCTCCGAATATTTTTAAAATTATTATCCTTGCCAAGAGAGGATGATATAAGAAAAACATTCCCCCATATATGGGTCTCTTCCAATGATAATGTTTTGAAATCTATTTTTAACTTTCAGTCCATATATATGCTTCCTGATTGGCCAGTTCGAGTAACGTGATGTCGGAGCCTCGATCAGAAGGAAATAAAAATAGCTCTCACAGCATGGCACGAAACTATTAATAGATTTAAGAACATTATCATGGGACACGGGGAATCCCAACCTCGTTCCCAGGGTCTCTCTTACTCTCTAGTCCTTGTTCATTAAGAATGCAGTAGGGGCGTTTACCCCGGGGGCGCTTTGCAAGGCAATGAGGATACGTCATGTTACCTGGGCAACCACACTGACCATAAAAAACCGCAGGCTCAGCCAACTCACCGCAACGTCTTTGCAGCCATTTTCTGCCGTCTCATTTGGGAGGCGTTTAGCTGTCCACGAATCGCAGGGGTTCCATTGGTAAGAATCCTTCGTCTGACCTGTAATGTTGGCAACAATTGCCTCTGGAATGTTGAATCTGTCAAAACAGAAAACAGGGAAAACGATATGGGGAAATGTTGTAAAGTTGAAACTGAGGAAAAATAGAAAGTTTGCTCCTCATCAACGGTCCCTCCGTCAGGTCCTCTCATCACCAGAAGATCAAAAACCTGACCGCATCCAGCCGCACATACCGTAGCTTACATGGAGTAGACGAGTACTCTTTCTTCAGGCCCCCGTCCAAACTGATGCGTTTTCGAAATGCTCCGTTTTTACCGAAAAACGTATCAAAAGCTCCGCGTCTACACTATCGTTTTCGCAGCGTTTTCCCCAAACAAACACTCAAAAACGCTACAACAGTCATCTGCGTATGCGACAAATAGACGGCACCCGCGATGTTTGGGATGTAAATGACGTCAGCGTTTCGAAAGCCTCCGTTTTCGCTGTGCACACTAATTAATACGAGTCTCCACTCTGGGCAGCATTTTCGAATGTATGCGTTTTCGATAAAAACGTTCAGAGTTTTCTATCGTTGTAGTGTGGACGATAGGCGGAAACGCATCGAAAAGTATGCGTTTTCAAACGAAAACGCATTAGTATGGACGGAGCCTCAGCTAAACCGCGGCCTGTCAGGATTTTGGGCCTGCAGCTGGCATTTGTGTTTTTTTTCCCAGTAGTTCTTGCAAACGAATAGAAGTTAGAGAAACCACAACTGAAAGACCGGTTTCCAATTCCCCGTTCCGAAGTTCAAATGGAGACTGGGGACGAGTTTTAAAATTTTAATATAATTAAAAATTGAGCCCGTCACAAGAAAGATCACATTAAAATTAGTCAGGTTACCAAGTTTGGGGTTGTTTCGTTAGATTGCAACCATGTAGAAGGCTTTCAAAAATCAGAAAAATTAGAGACTTTGTATGGATTTGGGGTACGCCATCTCTGAATTAGAAACATTTGTATGGAATTTGGGCGACCTTTGACAGCTCACAGTCTGGTTACTATGTAATGTAACATAACCAAACTTGGTAAACTTTTAAAATCACTTTCATGCGATCTTTCTGGTGATGGGATTCATTTCTTAATTTGGCGTAATTTGAACAATGGGTAAACTAGGGCCCAGTCCCTTTTTGAACTTCGGAACGGGCAATTTGACTTCGAGTCTGAGGGATGAATTTGTAATTTCTTTTGTTTTATAATTATTGTTTATTTTCCCGAGCTGAGCCTCGGAGCTGTAAAGTATCTCTTCAAATTAAATTCCATCGAGAGATTACAACTTTCGGCTTATGAGCTCGTAACCACAACATTCAAGAAACACACGCACGAAAACGAGGCACGCATACAGCTGTTTGGAGAAAGGTTGTCGGAAAAAAGCGCACGCGACAATCCCGAAAGGCAACCTGACCCTGTAGCTGTCGAACCTACTTTTGTTGCTTTTTTTTTATCACTCGCAAACATACGTCCATGGCGTCTCGTGCCATTTTCTCAGATTTCCCTGAAATGCTGAGAACTTAAAACTACCCACAATACCTTTTGGGATTGTCGCGTGCGCTTTTTTTCGACAGCCTTTCTCGAAACAGCTGTAATTATTAAGCGCGCAAAATTAATGGCATACATTACATCTCCCTTCTTACGAAAAATGAACAGAACGAACGGATAACCATGATAACAACAACTGATTGAGCTGCTTCCCTTAGCGATGTTCATTAGAAAATAATTCATAAAT
Organism: Desmophyllum pertusum; assembly: GCA_029204205.1. Taxonomy (NCBI): domain Eukaryota; kingdom Metazoa; phylum Cnidaria; class Anthozoa; order Scleractinia; family Caryophylliidae; genus Desmophyllum; species Desmophyllum pertusum. The sequence continues at coordinate 210,495 of MU825890.1, read as the reverse complement.
CAAGTGTCACGCGGCTTCACCGACACAACGCGTGAGGTATGTCACGAAAACGAGGCACGCATAATTATAACTACGCGAAATAAATGGTATACATTACATGCAGGAGCCAAGCTCGTCACGCACGCCACGTCAGACAATAAACCGAGACTATATAGTCTATATAAACGAGAGATACTTTTGCAACTGGGCCTTTTCATATGAGCTCGGTAACCGGTGGCCCGGTTAGCGAGACGAATTTTGTCGTCGATCTATTCATATGAACTGAATTTCAGCCCAGTTACCGGGATGAAAGTTGTTTTTTTTCCGAAAAACAATTCGCAACCATATGTTTGATATACTCTCAGCTCAGGACGACTATGTTGAAGTCAATTCCCTCATAGATAGCCTTAAATCTCTTTCTTAATTTTGTTTGATTAGTTTTGTTTTGTTAGTTTGTTAGTTAGTTTTCCTTTCTCTTCTCTACTTTATACAGAAACAAAATTACTACTTTAATTTCTTTGTTCTACGCCATTATATAAATTGATAATTTTCTTCTTGTTATTTATTACTAAAACACTACTATTAGCTACCCTTATTATAATTTGTTTTTCGTCACCTCCCGCCTCGAATAGCCCTGCTAATTTGCGGGAGGTGAAAATCATTGTATTTTAACCAAAGAGTTAATAAAGCTTGTTGTTGTTGTTGTTACTACGTCATCATTCAGGTGGGAAATTTAGCGTAGCGCGCTCGAAAATACCGCTCGGGCTTTTCTTTGCTGTAATTGTCAAAACTCTTATTACCTTTACTGCTACAACTACTTAAAATCTAGAAAATCCAAGAAATGATCCGTTTGATTCGGACTCGGTCGAATCTCACTCGAGCTCACTCAGTCATGCCCGACGGGCGGAATATTAAAGGCCAGGCGTGGCTGAGCACTAATTGAGCCATAGGAAACCCAAGCATAATATTTGCATATCAATGTATTTGCATATCAATATATTTGCATATCAATGTATTTGCAAATATAAGAGTTTGTATGGGATTTCAAACGATTTCCACACTACCAAAATACCAAACTTTCCACTACCAAACTTCCATACTACCAAACTTCCACCCTTCCAAACTTCCACATTTCTACATTTCAGGGGCACCCAACGACAAAATTTTCCTGTAAGTGTCGGAACGTCGTTTTTTCGTTATAATTGTGCTTCTTGTGCAGTTTTATGGCTTATTTTTAAACGCTAAGGAAAATGTATCTTTTCGGATACGTTAGCTGAACTTTCAAACTTCAGAAAATTTTAGGGATTTAAATTTTATTACCCGAATTTATGAGCTGCTTGTGCGCTTCCGAAAATCCTAGCTGACCTGTTTTTGTACGCAAAACGACATTTTTATCTCTCCGAAAACAAAAGGCATTAATTTTCCCATATTAACAGTTCGAGTTGATATTTCCCTCACCGAATATCTGAGGTGATTATAGGCTTTCCGAACAGATATTCCACCGAAACGATCCGTTGGGTGCCCCTGACATTTCCACCCTACCAAGTTAACTAAAGGAATTATTTGCGATTATGAATACATTTGATTATGCATTTAATACAGTGCCTTCATTGTGAATAATTTTGCTTTTGGTGCCTTAATTATGAATAAATTTGCTTTTGGTTCATTCTCCATTGTGATGACGCGTTCTGTGCTCCTCTATCCGAAGTAAAAGCCAAATAAACAGAGCTGATGTAAGCCCATGAATTTATAATAATATCGTGGGCAAAAATCCACGTGTACATGTAGGCCTCGGTTCATAATTTAGAACAGCATCAGTCTGTAGAGCTGATGCATACATTAAAAATGCAATGAATCCCATCGAGGCGATGGACGCACCATAGTCACGCACGTACAATTACCCTTCAAAACTGAACAGAACTGAAGGCGATAGAGTAATGCCCGGAGTATAGTATAAATCAGTGTGTGTGCGAGGCAGAACGTCTTGCGGACCGTCCATTACCGCCGTTTTGGAAGTATTGCGATCGATAGCTGGCGTGACACATGGCAGCGCTCTAGAGCCTTTCAGTCCATCAATATTCAGTGTACTATAAACTAAATTCAGTACGGTATCCTTTTTTTATTTTAAATTCCCTTGCAGATTTACACCCCCGAGTTGCTCTCTCACACTCCATCACTACTCACAGAGGCACAGCTGCAGACTTACCTCGGTCGGTCTTTCGCATTCTCTCCCGCTAGCCTCCATAGGTTGATCTCTCCTTCATCGGTTGAACAGCGACAGGCATCAATCTTGGTACATTTTTTTATTCCTTGAACGCGAACTGAAGCCAAAAATACTACAAGATGGAAGAGTAATAGCTTCATTTCGCGTAGCCTGCGAGCAGGCTCACAAAATGTTATGCGTGAGCAGCGATAGCCGTATACTAGAGACGGAGAATATATTAATCATAATCATCCGTCTGGTAGTTGCCTCCTTGGCTCAGACTTTCTTTGGGCTTGTCACGCCAATCTTTTGAGGAAAGATTGCGTGACGAGCCGAAAGAAAGTCTGCGCAGGAGGCTAGTCTGGTAGTTGATAATCCGTCTGTGTATAAATACGGGCAAACAAATAGGCCGATTATCCGTCCTGACGAACTATCTGCTAAGTTCGTGGCAGTGAAAGAAAGTAAAGTATGTAAATATCGCTGTGCTATGAATAAATTTTTACATGAAGATTTTGGCCCCCAGGTAAAAAAACAAACACAAACAAGAAGTTAATGTAAAAGTAATTCAGTAACGTTGTTTACATATTCTTCGCCTCCAGGTAATGGCGTGCGAGGAATCACGTGGCAGACTTGACGATAGCGACGATAGCGTGATTTATACCTTTGCATTTTTTCTTCTAGACTTTTCACGGATTTTTCACGTCCATTCATCAAATATGCCGACAGAAGAGCAGAGACAAAGGAAGAGGGAAAAAGACAAAGAATATCAAAGGGAAAGGAGAAGAAACAGAACGGAAGAACAGCGTCAAGCAGAGCGGGAACGACAACGAGAAATAAGAAGAAACAGTAGTGAAGAACAACTTGACGCAGAGCGGGAAAGGCAACAAGAAATATAAGAAGGGACAGTACTGAAGAACAACGACATAGGGAAATTGAGCAAAGGCGACAGAGGACTAGAAATATGTAAGGTGCAGTATTGATTGTAACCTGTCTGTTCCCGTCTGATAGGAATAATTTTGTACCAGGTGACCGGTGACAGGACGTTCTTTGGCGGGGGTCGCTGCTAAGTTCGTGGCAGTGAAAGAAAGTAAAGTATGTAAATATCGCTGTGCTATGAATAAATTTTTACATGAAGATTTTGGCCCCCAGGTAAAAAAACAAACACAAACAAGAAGTTAATGTAAAAGTAATTCAGTAACGTTGTTTACATATTCTTCGCCTCCAGGTAATGGCGTGCGAGGAATCACGTGGCAGACTTGACGATAGCGACGATAGCGTGATTTATACCTTTGCATTTTTTCTTCTAGACTTTTCACGGATTTTTCACGTCCATTCATCAAATATGCCGACAGAAGAGCAGAGACAAAGGAAGAGGGAAAAAGACAAAGAATATCAAAGGGAAAGGAGAAGAAACAGAACGGAAGAACAGCGTCAAGCAGAGCGGGAACGACAACGAGAAATAAGAAGAAACAGTAGTGAAGAACAACTTGACGCAGAGCGGGAAAGGCAACAAGAAATATAAGAAGGGACAGTACTGAAGAACAACGACATAGGGAAATTGAGCAAAGGCGACAGAGGACTAGAAATATGTAAGGTGCAGTATTGATTGTAACCTGTCTGTTCCCGTCTGATAGGAATAATTTTGTACCAGGTGACCGGTGACAGGACGTTCTTTGGCGGGGGTCGCTGCAGGAGTCCGAAACACTTAAGCAGAGCAATCTGGAGTAGTGCTGGACGTCGCTCGTGTGTGGCTTCCAAAATAATCCACCATACTTGGAAATTCTTAAAAGGCATGAGCTTGTTGAACACCGACAGACTCTGCTGACTTCCCTGCGCATTTGTTTTCTCTGGAGATGGCAAGGTTGCAGCATGAGCTATAGGAAACGTGGGTTTTGACTAAATAAAAGCAACTTACTTACAAAGAAGTAGTCCTTTGTCTTTAATTGCCATCTCAGCCGACTCTACATTCGGTATTAAGGATAAAACCACAGCTTTGTATCCAATTGATCGTCAGTGCTTTCTTTACTTTGGTAACCAAGCTTTTATTGAAATCGGAGGCCCGGATGCTAAGCTTGGTCTAATTTGAATTTTTGACTAACGGTAAAAATCACTGGGTAGGAAGACAATTCTGATCAATCGTTTGAAGCTCGTAAGATGGCCGGGTGGCCATGCCCAAATAAGGAAGTTCAGGGTGGCCACCTTGGGGGGTCTCAAACGAGCGGGAAACTTTCTCGGAAGACAGGTCAGTTCGAATTTCGTTGAACTTATCGAGGTAAGAAATAATTAACACAGCTACTGGTAACATCCACTTTTCAACTCATATACTCAAATTTAGCTTATAATCTTGTCCAAAATTAGAACATCCCTTTATTTTCTCTCTTCAAACAGCGACTGTGCGATCTTAGAGGAGTTTTCTTCGTAACGATGAGAACTATTGTTGTCGATTCAAATGGACCGGACAGAGAGAACTATTCGTTAAATAAGCCAGCTTTTATGCCCTCGATATCAAACGAATAGCGGCTGAGGAGACAATAACAGATAAAGAACTACTTCATTGTAAGTGCTCGTAAGACGGCCGGGTGGCCATGCCCAAATAAGGAAGTTCAGGGTGGCCACCTTGGGGGGTCTCAAACGAGCGGGAAACTTTCTCGGAAGACAGGTCAGTTCGAATTTCGTTGAACTTATCGAGGTAAGAAATAATTAACACAGCTACTGGTAACATCCACTTTTCAACTCATATACTCAAATTTAGCTTATAATCTTGTCCAAAATTAGAACATCCCTTTATTTTCTCTCTTCAAACAGCGACTGTGCGATCTTAGAGGAGTTTTCTTCGTAACGATGAGAAACTATTGTTGTCGATTCAAATGGACCGGACAGAGAGAACTATTCGTTAAATAAGCCAGCTTTTATGCCCTCGATATCAAACGAATAGCGGCTGAGGAGACAATAACAGATAAAGAACTACTTCATTGTAAGTGCTCGTAAGACGGCCGGGTGGCCATGCCCAAATAAGGAAGTTCAGGGTGGCCACCTTGGGGGGTCTCAAACGAGCGGGAAACTTTCTCGGAAGACAGGTCAGTTCGAATTTCGTTGAACTTATCGAGGTAAGAAATAATTAACACAGCTACTGGTAACATCCACTTTTCAACTCATATACTCAAATTTAGCTTATAATCTTGTCCAAAATTAGAACATCCCTTTATTTTCTCTCTTCAAACAGCGACTGTGCGATCTTAGAGGAGTTTTCTTCGTAACGATGAGAACTATTGTTGTCGATTCAAATGGACCGGACAGAGAGAACTATTCGTTAAATAAGCCAGCTTTTATGCCCTCGATATCAAACGAATAGCGGCTGAGGAGACAATAAAAGATAAAGAACTACTTCATTGTAAGTTATTTGCTTTTATTCAGTCGAAATTTATTTAATAAATTCCTGTTTACATTTTTCATGTCGCCATCCCCGTGGGGAAAGTCTTGATTTTGTCGCAGTTTTTTCTACTAACTGGGGGACAGAGAGTTTTCGTTGACCTTACCAGCTGACCACGAATTTGAAAAACAATGCCCATTGTTTTCTCGGCTCTGTGATTGGCCAGAAACCCAAATCTCCTAGCAACGAAAAAGTTCTTCCTACCCAGTGATTTTTTATTAGCATGTGAACCACAAGCTTAGCATCCGGGCCTCCGATTTCAATAAAAGCTTGGTTACCAAAGCGTATAACGAAAGTCTGACGATCAATAGGAGTGTTCACTGTTTATCAACATTACGTCAAATTTGTTTTGTTATTCAAATTTGCCAACCATTAAACAAAAGAACTCTTTGTTTCAACAGCCAATAGTTCTCTGGTTGGCACATTAATAACAATAGGTGACGTAACGAGAAACATCGCTATTGGATACAAAGCTGTGGTTTTATCCTTAATACCGAATGTAGAGTCGGCTGAGATGGCAATTAAAGACAAAGGACTACTTCTTTGTAAGTAAGTTGCTTTTTAAACCCACGTTTCCTATAGCTCATGGTTGCAGAGGTGAACAGTTAGCTAAATGTTTTTGTTGTCGTATTTGAAAACGATGTGCCCTAATTCCCTTGTTTTCTCCCTAAACTGATATATTTTAAAATTTTCTTCTTACTGAATACCGTTTACATTCAGAATGCATTTCTGTAATATATTCGTGTGTAGTTTAATTATAATTTTTCGATAATTTGTCGCGATCTAGAATTCTTGTGATCGTCTGCTATTTTCAACTCCATTCTCGGTCTTTGTATATCCCGATGAAGCACTGTCTTTCGTGTTTGATATATTACGTCAAAACAGACGTTCGAAAATGAGCCTAGTTTTGTCCTCGCCAGAAATATGTGTTCGTTCAGAGTATGCCAACCCACAGTATCATTTATGGAATTTTTTCTTTCTTTCCAGAAAGCCTTTAATGTGTTGATTGGCTACACAAACATGCGGATAAAAGTAAACGAAAACTAGAAAGTAACGTTAATGCTATCAAACGCTTTAAATAGATTCGGGACGGGAGTCAGGGGAGTGAACCACAAACAACACAAAAATGCACATGCATACATTTGTTTATTACAAAAAAGAGATACAGGTTGTGGTGGTTTTGGACTCGTCGCGCTGTTTGCATTGTTCATAAAGCAGATAATATAATAATGTGTGTAAAGAATCAACCTAGCAGCGTCCCTAGGGCGTTAGTTTAACACAACATTTTAATGGCAATTTTAACGCAACTTGTTTTTGCGTTTACGATTTAATATTCAACATTCGATATACTCAACCAGTCATTCAAGCGGATGAATCATCTTTATCAATCGGTCACAACATTTGTCGCAACATTCTCACAACATTTTTGTGAGCCGATGTTGAGACCGTTTGACCACCCCTCGCCACAATGTTGGGACAACATTTCTTTTGTTCTTGAAATGTTGTGAAGTTGCTGTGACCGTTTGATCGGGCCTTTATATGATTCAGTACAACAAGCACGTGGACTTGCAAGCCGGATTCTCACAGGCTTACTCAAATTAGAATTTCCTCGTTGCATTGACATAATGACATTGCAGTATTAGTACATTTTAACATCACATTGTTGTCTTGGAATAATTTTCTATTGATGTTTGAATTGCTTTTTTCTGACCCGTCTTGAGGAAATAGGCGGATCCAAGATGACGTAATGTGGTGACATCATAATATAAAAAATAACCATATCGCCTTTTAGAACATGCTCAAGGTTATTTACTAAGGGCAGAGTGCTTTAGATGTATCTTATAATAATAACAACAACAATAAGCTTTATTTGCATGACCATAAATTATTACAGTATTGCAAACCGTAGAATAAATACGGATAGAAAATGAACTGAAATTAAAATAGAAATAGAAATAAAAAAATTAAAATACAATGGAAAAGAGAATTACACGTAAATCTCAACTATCAAACTAGACTGATAACAATTTGTTTCGCAGATCAATACAGGAGGAAATAATAACGAAAACCCAAGGAGGGGGGGGGGGGGGGAGGATTCAATCAACTTCCCCCCATTATTGGCGGTCATGGGGATATGACTCGGGGGTTAAACTGTTAATTAGGGAGGTAAGAGGACGGGAACCAGGGAGTAAAGATATCGGGAAGTCTGCAGGAGACGGGAAAAGAGAGGCGGGAAGCAGGTGGGTCCATTAAGTACGGGAAACGGGATGTCAGGCCCCCCTGCCGCCCCCCCCCCCTCCCCCCTAATTATGGTCACATATTGACAGATAAAATCAAATCCTCTATATAAAATGTTTATTGCCTGCTTATTTCTTGCTTGACAGCGATTAATCTGAGAATATTTGATTCTTCCAAAGTCAAATGGAGGTTTACCATCTCGGCTTGAATACGGATGATATCTCTGTAATCGCTCTTTGGTTACCAGCTGAGGATCAAAAACACCGTGTGTTGACGACCAAAGCCATGTCAGCAGACTCTCGATGCTTTGGAAAACATATTGTGTGCTCTGCGTGTCGTAACTCTTAATGATGAGAAATCCTGCTGATGAACAATATTGCTCGATCTTGGCCCTCTCTTCGAATTGAAACATATGCATCATGCGTTGTTCGTTCTCGGGATTGAGCTCTTTAAAAGCGCTAAATACAAAGGAACGAGGATGATCCACGTACTGAATGGCTATTCTTCCTCCAATTTTAAGACTTTCAAACATATTCTTGAAGACCTCTTGTTTGTCGCGGATCCAGTGGATGACATGATTACTGAAAATAATGTCGTATGACTCCGGGCCAATCCCTGGGAAGTTTGAAGCGCTTCCTTCCACAAATGAGAGATTCTTGATTTCACCGTGAGTTTGCTGAGCCAGTAGAATTCGTTCCTTGTCAGGATCAACAGCTACCACCTTTCCCTCTGGTCCTACAAGCTCAGCCAGATATGCAGACAACTCTCCTGTACCACAGCCTAAATCCAAGATGGCGTCTCCACATTTAGGACTAACATCCGTTTGCATGAACATTTCGCCGTCCACCTTTTGCAAGGAAACCGAGCTTCGTTTGTATTCCTCGGCTACGATACTGCTTGACATATTTGCCATATTTTCTTCGTCCAAATGGGAACGACGTTGAAATTAATCCAAGGGTTGCCTGAACACTTTGTTGTGATCCAGGCAATATTTACAATGTAAAGCTTCGATTTGGACTCGTCACGCTACGAGCACACAGAAAGCTTTTTAACAGCTATTATTATTGTCTGCTTGTTCAATGAACTCTAACGACGTATGTATATGTTAACCCACCAGCCCACTATATGGTAATTGAACAATTTACTTTTCGAACACAATTTGTGAATTAAACAGTTGTGTTTGCCATTGAATATTCAACATTCACTGAGTTTGCCAACCACATGAGTCATACACCTATTCCATAAATGGCCGCCCAGCAATTTTTTGAAAATTGAAATGCCTGTGACTGAAGAAAGAATTCAATAACAACAATGATCATGTCAAAATGAGTCAATATGTGTACGTTTAAGGCCATATTCCTATTTTTGGAAGAAGTTGCATGCATTTCAATTTTTGCACAAACATGAAAATGAGGCTTGTGAGGCCAGGTTTTGATTTCCCATACAAATGTCTTAAATTTGAAACAGTCATAACTTTGCAGCCGTTAAACTAAAAACGCTCAAACTTCCCAGGATAACATATTTTGCAGTGCTTGGTAATGTGATATCATCAATATCCTTGAAAACCTTGTTAGACAAAAAATTGCTGGGCGGCCATTTATGGAATAGGTGTATTCAAGTGTTTATTGTATGTTTAATTTTTGCCTCGTTGCTTCTCTCGGTTTTCACTGTCACGCCATAAATAAAAAAAATCGAAACCGTTCAATGAATGAAGTCAAGGAATTGACATGTCATAGATAATAAATAAATAAGGAATCAGTCCAAGTCTCAGGTCTGCGCGGTATTCCGTACTCGAGTTATTTGTCAAAATGTTCCACACAAATTTATAGAGCTCAGTATGGTGTCTGAGGGGCACTGGCGGCCGGAAATAGGAAAACAAGATCCCCTGAAGGGATTACAAGCGGCCGATTTCCTCGGGGGGGGGGGGGGGGGGGGGGGTAGGGGTGGGGGGCTCTCCCTTGTGTACGCTATATAGGAATGTCCCGCTGGACAGGGTTTGGTTTTTGAGCATTTTTGTCTTCCACAGGGTAACCCATACGTTCAGAATAGGATAACGTTGATTGTTATGTAAGTCGTGAAAATTAAAAAATAACAAGCTTACACACAAGCCAAGTAAAACGTAATTTTTTTCACCTGTTTACAAGCGAGGCTGTGTTTGACAATTCTGCTTCGATCGCTTCGAGTAAACTCGCGGTCACTGGACTCTAAGGCCAATAAAGAGTCAACACACGAACCTGCGTGACGAAAAACGTGACTGCCTGATGTAATATTGCATCGTGCTAAGGAAGACGGAGAAATTCTCTTGTGGTTAATTTTGATGTTCAACGAGGGAAAAAATGTGTTTTCGCTCAACGTGAAAATAAATTGTGAATGACATATATGCTGTGGAATTGTGTTAAGAAAAACTATTATGTTTTTGGGACCGGGTTTTATAGTTCGTTTACTGGTTGAGGTGCATGTATTAAACAGAACAGAAGTCTCTAGTGGCTATTTATTTGCATGTCTCCTGACTGCTTGAGGTGCATGTATTAAACAGAACAGAAATTCTCTAGTGGCTATTTATTGGCATGTCTCCTGGCTTCGTTTACAATGTAATGGGAAAACCCCTCTTGATCAAAAGGTCAGTCATGCGTTTTTCCTCGTAAATAAATTGACATACTGTAATTGTATGAAGAAAAACTGTTATTTTCCATTGTCTAATTCAATATTTCGAATGTTTCTTTAAAGAGTACTGACACGACACGAAAATCGAAATTTTCTCTAAAAGTAGAAAGAAATTCTACAGAAAGACTGTGGAAGAGAAATTCTCCAGTGGCTAATTTTAGACACTGTCGGATTGCGTCATGTCAACCGTGTGGATTTCGCTTGTTTCTTTGTTAAAGAACATGAGAAGAGCACAGTACACGATACGAAAATCGAAATGTTCTCTAAAAGTAGGAAGAAATTATCCAGAAAGCTTGTGGAAGAGAAATTCTCTAGTGGCTAATTTTAGACAATGCAATGCAATGTCAACTGGGGAAAGTGCAGTGACTACGAAAAAAACAAGTAGTCACGCCAGTCTCGCTAAAGTCCGCAGTTTGCGTGAAACCGGAAGCCGATTCCCCGCTGGGATCGAATAACGCGCAAAGGTCACACCGCCAAATTTAGCACATTTTGCAACAACACTGCTGTTCACTGCTGTGGGACATTTGTCTTTGCTTTTTTCAATGCGATTCCTGTAATAAACTCAATACATGTACGCACTTACACGACACTACAGAAGGCCTGTGGAAGAGAAATTCTCTACTGGCTAATTTTAGACCGAGATGCGATAACATCATGTCAACCGTGTAGAGGGCTAGGGCTAGTGACTATGAAAAAAAACCGTCCATTTCTTGAAGCGGCTCGATGCCCATATATAAACCACGAGCGATTTATGACCCGGGCTCGGCCCCAGGGCCTTGCCCGGTTAAAAAGCACTGAACTGCACTTAACATAATAAAAAGAAAACCTGACCGAGCAGAGCGCCCAACGACAACATGTTCCTGGCAGGTGGCAGGTGTCAGAACGTCGTTTTTACTGTGCTTTTTGTGGCCAACCGCCCAGCCATGACCATTTCGGAAAAGGATAGCGGGAATATGTATAGGTGGGGGAGCGACGCGAAAAGACGCACGAAGCGCGAAGAGTGGCGAGTGAATAATAGGCGTGGGGATTGGGAGGGGGGGCCTTCCGCGTTCTCTCCTCCACTATCCGAACGCCTGGAACAGGCTTGGGAATATGTACTACAAACTCGACGACGGGGAGACAATTAGTAGGATGGCCCAGGAAAATACAACACGCAGGCACAGCGGTCAAATGAGTGCATATGCTCGGCTGTTTTGGCCATCGCATCTTGGAATAGGTTTTATCAGAACGAACGACGAACTTATCATGTTTTGGCCAGGCAATTTACCTTTGGCACAAGGCGAAAGCTAGAGCAGCTACAACGAAAACATATCTCACACAGTTCATGTTAATTCTCTTACGAACGCTCGATTCACTATGGTTGCAAAGATAATAAATTATTATTTTGCTAAAAAAAAGATCTGTGAAAGAAGAGTATTTCTCGGAATTGTCTTCAAGGTAAAAACCTTAGCTGTTTCGTGACTGCCTCAGTCCCGCGAAATGAAAACAAATGCCGGGAATTTTAAATTGCCGCCATTTTTACGTCGGAATGTTTCTATGGAATATTGTGGTACCCACTCCCGCGCGCGCGGTAATGCGCGCTCATTTTTTTTCCGCTGTGGGCACGACACGCAGACACGCAGGACGCGCGCGAGCGCGCGCAGGCACGCAAAAAAATGCTTTAGTGATTGTCAAGTTATGAGCAAATCAATGAGCCTATAAAAACCACAACAAACGCAGTCTCTTTAATTGACACTCAACACTGTATATAATGTACTGCTTTGTGTATAAGAATGTTAACAATAATTACACTGCTAAGTGCTTTGGCAATCACATACAAGGAACCAAATTTATGAACAAATGTACACTATGTAAACCTAATAAATATATTTACACCCGAAGCCACCAGGGCAAACCTATACACGAACGCGAGGCAGCTTATTGACCTTAACAAAAATAGATCAGATAAATTGACATCAACAGTGTCATAACTGCAAGAATTTCGAGTCAAATTTGGACTCGTCTTCGTACAAAAACTTCTCAATCGCTTCTTTATTTACAAAGAAAGTTACGATAAGTTTCATTTCAGTTCCAGATTGGAGGAAGACATGGCATCGTTAATAGATTGTATTCGTTGTTTAATCCTCGTGCCAACTCTGTTCTGTCGCTGCCTCAAAAATTCGTTCAACTCCTTCTCGCGTTTTTCCCTGTAAAACAAAACAAAAACACATGTTAATTTTCATTACTGGCTGCCATACATTACTTTTAAAGGATCTACGTCACGGATGACGCATGTTGAAAAAATGGCCAATTTTTTCAAGTTCGCCGTTTTCAATCCGTCTTAATCTTCTCCATCCTCAACCATCCTTGTTCCTGTTTGGTTTATTATCACCTCTTTGGTGTTTTTCAACCTTAGTAAACTATTATTTTGAGGCTTTCTTCAATTTGAAGGTGATTTTGCACTTCGCATAAATGACTTAAAATATCGTGACATAGCTCCTTTAATGTTAGTTAAGATAATTTGGTTATAGAGCGGTTTTCGATACAGTTTTCGTGAAACTAAATCCAAAGCAATAACAATGACCAATCACAGCAAACGAAAATAACACAATGAATCAATGAGAACTCGGAGCAAATACACGTGACCGGCGCTAAGCGCGGGAAAACGCCGCGTATGACCAAGTCGCGATTGGTTTTGGTTTTGCATCTGATTGGTTAAGAAGGTGACGCGAGTTTTTGAAACCAATCATAGAGCGTGGTAAAGCAAAACCAAAGAAATCCAGCGATTACTTTCGACAACAAAAACAATAACACCTAGTTGATGATTTTGTTGATTCTCGTCTCGCCTTGACTGTCCGATGTTCATATCTTTCGAATTAACTTGAATTTTAAAGCATACCATACGACTTTTACATCAGGGACTGAAAGGAGGATATAATTTTTTCATTGGCAGTTTAATCCTGGAGTGTTTTCAAAAAGCATACGAGAACATTCAACACTGTCTCACACAGTGGGGCTTTAGACTATTTCACCACAAAGAGGCCGCACTTTGTTTTCAAACGAATTTTTGGCCCAAAGAGAAGGGACTTTGAGCAACTAAAAATCCGATCATCCATCCAAATACTCTGTTGGGAGGGGAGGGGGAGGGGGAAAGGAAGCCGGAATTTACTCAAATGCTTCCCAATTCTACACATCAAGGTCGCGGAGTTCTACATGTCAACAACACAGTTGATACGTTACTTGAATACAAATAACAAAAATAATTTTAAAAAAAAATTTTAAAAAAATTTGATAACTGTACAACAAGAAACACTGTTGGGCCTGCAGTACCTTGGAACGAAGGATGCGGTTTGCTGCCGCTGAGGTAGCCGCTGACATCTTCGTGTTTCCACCAGTGTGTAGCATCATTTCACTAAAGAGGAATGATGAGACATTATCAGGAAAAACAGAACCAGAAAGAAAACATTCAATAATTTCCTCTTTTTGTTCTCAACATCTGTGTTTGTCGTTAAAAGAAGAAACACGTGCTCAAAAAATTACCTCAGCTGTGACGTCACTTGTTGGTCTTGGTCTCCAAGTACGCTTTCTGCCGTGGGGAACTGGGCACGAACCATCTCTGGAGTGGGAACTGGGATCTCCTTGAACCCAGGGTCTGCTCCTTCCTCGTCCCTATGGTAACAAATACATAAATACAACTAATTAATTAATTACCCTCATTTTTTAGCCGTCGCATGCATGTTCACTCAATGTCGTGCTTAGGAGAAGAGCTAAGAGCTAACTCTAAGAGCTGCAGTTTATGATGGTTCCAAGCGAGTTTCTGTTATGAGTTAATGTGTTAAAACAAAAAGGCGGTTAAAGCTCGGGCCAAACGAGGATGAGAGTTGCTGAGAGTTGGCTCTCACAAGAGTTTTCTTCAACTCTCGTCGACTATCATCACCTCGGGCCAAACGAGAAAAATTTCACAAATTTTCCTTGAGAGTCAATTGAGCAGGTTCAAATTCGATGAGAGCGCATGAGAGATTCAGGCCAAACGAGAGCGACAGTTTGAACTCTCAACAACTCTCATCCTCGTTTGACCCGGGCGTTACGCTCGGTCAAGTAACAAAGTGTCTCGATAGAGAAGCCGGGAATCTCACGTGAACAATCAAACACTTGCGATTCGCTGTAGACACAAGAAGCTTCGTTCTTCTCACTTACATTTCATCATCGCTCATGACATCCTCCTCAGGGAGGCCATGTAACAGTGAAGGCACGTCTGTAGGTAGCAAATCCTTACTGAATGGATCAGTCCTACGGTAACACAACAGTCAACATCATGGTATTTACAAAACATCACAAGAGTGAAACGAGTGTCACGCGAGCCATGCATGCCTTTGTTTCAAAGTTACTAACATACTACTCCCGGAGGAACTCCTATATAAATGTGAACGGGGGCCACGTAGCAGCTCTCATAAAATCCAACACTTGGTAGAACGAAGTAAGCGGCTTACCATGGTGGAATAGGCGGCTGTGACTATTAAAGGGGCCGCAAGGCCCCTTTATACTAGGGGGTATGGGGGCATGCCCCCCCCCCCCCCCCAGAAAAGTTTGTAAATGTAGAAGCTCGGAAATGCAATTTCCAGCATTCTGGGAGTCAAATCTAGTGTTATATGTGACAATATTTATCTATCACAGTAGATCTCAGGTATTTTAAACGATCTTCCGATTATTCTATATGAAGTTTGGAGTTTAAAGACTTTCTCTGTTACAGTCGTTGTTTGTTTTCTTTCATAAATCTTATAAGTAAACTCTCAGAAGACCAGAAGGCTTGATTAGTAAGCGGCGGCAAGAGGCAACGTAGGCGGCGGTAGACCGCCGGTAGCCGGCTTCTAATGAAACCCCTGCAATATCATCAATGCCCATAGCCCTATCAACAACAGAGCTGCTACACACAGAGGACCAATGAAATTAGAAGCTTACGAGAGGGCGAGCGACGTGGTGACGGGGGTGATAAAAGGTACCAGAATCTCGTTTAGCGGGTGTCTCAAATTCATTTTCATCCCTAAGAGGTACCAATTCTAAAACGACGAGTAGAGTTCCTTTCATATCTTTTTCCGGCTCAGTACGCTAAAAGATACCGGAAAAACTCTATTGGTGGCCATTTTAGATTTAAACACCCTAAGAGGTACCAATCCTCGATCAAAGGTACGACGATCACAACCTCGTTCCAAGGGTCTCTCTTCTTCCCGCCCCCAGGGGGGAGAGAGACCCTGGGAACGAGGTTGCGACAATCACCCCCGTCACTCTCATATGGGAGTCGCTACTAGAACATCTCTTGTCTTTTTGTCTCTAAGAAAGATAGCATAATCTTATTAGCTCTTATTGGGAGAAGGTTCAAGCAGCATTCTTTATAAGTTTACAGTTTTTATCACGTAAAAAAAAACATCACGGCAATTTGTCTTACCATCGAGGAATCCAAACATTTGATATCGTTGGATTTGCTGCCATGGAAACGAGAGGTTGGCATGGAAACCGCTTCCACGTCATTACACCGGGAATAACATCCTTTAAAAAGAAAAGATATAAATTTTAAAATTGCAGTTCACTTGTATTTGCTGTTGTTATTTTCGCGTGTACTGTGTATATTTTTTATAGAAAACGTTTCCATACAAATTGAAAGCTTTAAGATTGCATGTAATGTAAGTGTAAACATCACCAAATTTTAAGTTTGTTGACGTTGGCACTACATTACATGCAATCTATTTTGATCATCCTGATCCATACTCCTGTGACTTGTAGCATTTCGTTTCAGTTTTTTTGACAGCTTAAAATATTATTGAGAGGTTTCACTCGTATGTGACATAATCCACTAATATAGCGTGACCAAGCGTGACTAAGTGTGACCTAGCGTGACCAATTAAGTAAAGACACCATCTTTACACTATTAGCCCCCGTCCCTCCCCCCCCCCCCCCCCTCCCCACTCCTACGGTCAGGCATAAAAATATAATTCCTCGCCCTCCCCCAACTCGATTGTGTTTACTAATCTACAGAAATTGCAGTTTCGATCTGAATGGCTTGTATTAACCTGAGCAGACTGAGAGGGAAATTCGACGGTGTTTATCCTGCCGACTACGCCATGTTAGATGGGCGAGACCATGTGCTCTACTGTTCGACCCCAGCCCCCTAGCAGATAACACAACAGTGATGACTGACAATAGAGAGATTAAGCACCACGTTCTACGGCAAACGTCAACTTGCACTCAATTTTCTTTACTTTTCCTCCAATCGTTAAATAAATCCATCAGAAAAATCGAAAATAATCCACACGTTCACGATAAACGCGAAACTACTCTCTTTGACGTACAAACGGCAAACGGCAGACGGCAAAGTGAGATTTTGCCGTTTGCGGGAAAAACAAACGTGATGCTTAATCTCTCTAATATCATTGACTTCGACTTGTACCTGAAGGAATTAAGTTATCCTGTCTTATCGTAAAGTTTTTAAAGTCCCCCACCACATGAGCACCCGTTATTATTATGCTCCCCTTTAAAATACGTCCCCCCACCATACCCCTTCTCCCCCCGGGGAGCCTTTATAGAGGTAATACGGTAGTTACATTGAGCAATGGTTTGTACAATTTTGTGATTTATTAACAGTGTTATTCACCTGTCTCTCCAGATATTTTCTGCCCTGTTTCCCTGACTTCCCTGATGTTCTGTTTCGTGGAAGAGGACACAAATGATAATCTTCATCCACTTCTGCGTACGGCAGCGGAGGTTTGAACACTTGCAAACCAGGCGCGGGGTTCTAAAAAGATAACATTATTCAAGTAATCACCTTACGTTTCAAAGAAAAAATATATACACCTATTTCAATTAACGTTGTCGGATAGAAATGTTTTTAAAAGCCCGCAAGACAAGACCAAAAGGTGGCATGGGTAAACAAGACCAAAAGGTGGCATGGGTAAAAGTAGAAAACTGCTGCACGCACCGAATACTAATGAGAAGTAACATGAAAAACGTTATTTCAAACGTGACCTAGCCTGTTAACAAGCGTGTTACGTGACTTACAAAAATATGCATGGAGTGGTAAGAAGTGGGCCTAAACAGCGAGGCAGGCACCACAAGGGGCACGGCCTCAGGCTCCTGCACAGCCATGTCCTCTTGTGGGGTTGCAATTATGGGGCTTTTCATCTGTGGACTATGTACTCTGTCTCCATCAGCCTCTTCCTTAGTTTCCTCGCCGCCTTCTGTGGTCGGAGCAGGACTGGGGCTTCTTATCGACGTCAGAGGTATGCTGCTGACCAAGTTGATGATCTCGTCCTGAAACAGTCAGAAATTATTACTCCATAAAAATAAATGATTACTCCACAGAAATAAATTACTGTAGTACTAAATTAAAATAAATTACAGAGCATAACATTCTAAGAACATCGCCATCAACATCCACTTTCTCCTTACAATATCAATAAATGTCAAGCAGACAGGTGATGAGAATATAGAAAATCATCAACTGGAAGATCTTGTCTTGATGTTTGTACCAGCAATTTCTCAGAACTAACATTTAAAGAAACTTTCTTTCGTGTATAGCAATATCAGTAATGATTAAGCCCAGCTGCTTCAAAAAACGAGAATGCAAAGCAAATCGCGGTCTGACTCAGGAAAATTCAACCTCATTCCCAGGGTCTCTCTCGCTCCAGGACGGGGAAATACTCTGGGAACGAGGTTAAGGAAACTCTTCTATGATTGGTCAATTGGTCCTAATTTATTGAATCCAACCAAAACCAAATTAAGGTGGCAGAACTTTGGAGTACCTATGCTTTATTTCCCTTTCACGTCCAAACCGCTACAGCTAACGAGCTCAAAATTGGCAGGTTTCAAGATAAGCTTCTCGAGTTCTGAAAACCGTAGAGCGCGCGCAAACTGTGTTCAGCCACCGTAAACGAGAAAGTAAATAAATGAGATATTCCCTCCAGGTTGTTGTTAACTTTACCTCAGCGCCGACTCTCAAGGGACGGACCAGCTTTGGCGGGACATATCCCGAGGATGCATCAGCCACTGAGTGAGGATTATAACCAAATATTCCATACTGTTTAGGGACCTAGGAAACATAATTAAACTTTAAACAAACCAGTACCATAAAGTTGTTTTTTTAATATACGAAGAGATAACATCAGACTGAAGATATTTTTGGTGAGAGGTACATGTATATTTAATACCAGCACAGAACCTCTGGTGCACGTATAAATTTGCATGGTATTTCTAAAGCCTACAATTGCTGGACTTGATTTTGCGGTTTAGTGCGCAGAATAATACTCAATCTGGGTCCAGTTTTCGAATTTCCTTTCGATCGCCGATGATCTTGAACACAGTACTTTGGCTATATGCTTCACAATTCTAGTTTGCATTTGTCGAGTGAATAGTGGTGATCCATAAAAGTAGTTTTCTCGTGTAAATTGATAGGATGTTATACAGTGTAATTAAAATCTTGAAGAATCTCGGATAAAAGCTCATAACCTAACTACTCTTAACGGAATTCGTCCAGATTGTATACAGACTATTTACGATGAGATCGATTACCTTCAGGTTATAATAAGGAACGTGCGTTTTGACATTAACAACTGTTGCTTGAACATTTAATGTACCAAGGGCGTCGACATCCTGTTGAAAATATGAAATTATAAGTACAATCAACTTTACTTTAATTTGTACTAGATTGTAGCAAATTTATCCAGCGGCAAGGGCTGCAAATAACAGTCGGTCATCGGACAATGGCAGACCAAAATTTGCCAATGTCCGATGAAATCCCAGCTGTGGTTGGACATGTCCGGACAATTTTTTTGCCTTTCAACGCAAACGCTAACGCATTATAACGTTTTGTTCTTAACGCAAACTAGTTTACTCTGCTTTGACAACACATTAGATTAGCAGGTTCGCTTATCAAGCGGTACTGTTAGTAATATGATGTCCAACCTCATTTTTGTTTTGTCCGACCAAAACGGTGACTTGGTCGGACACATGTCCTTTCAAGAAAAAAATATATTTGCAGCCCTGTCACTGTTTAGTTGGATCATACGTGTGCTCTCTCTCTCTCACTCTCTTAGAGAGCTTTTGGCGGGGGATGGGCTGGATTTTGTCCGTAATAGAGGGTGTCCGTAATAATGGGGTGTCCGCAAGGCGAGAGTTGACTGTATGTGGAATGATTTCTATCTAAGAGGTTTAAATGATGGTTTTAGATTAATGTTAAGCAAACGTACCATGTCATCTTTTGTATCAGGAGACTTGTACGAAGGAAAACAAAACGGAAAAATGCCTTCAGACTTGATCAGCAAAGGAACTTCAGCTTCATCGAATAACTTCTCCTCCTCACTCTCTGCAAGTTGACTTCCTAAAAGCAACAACAATTTATGACAAGAAAAATATTAAACAGTCAGTGACAGAAGCTACGCGGAAAAAGATTCTGAGTTCTCCCAACAGGAGTCGAATCTATGACCTTCCACACACCGGTCGGACGCTCTACCACTGAGCTACAGGAGACTCGTGAGAGCTTAGGCCATATAACTAGGTTCAAATGTGACAAACTTCCCGCATACTGCTAGGATTAGATTTGTCGATGAGTAAGTCAGAACAATTTCTTTGTACTTTGATAAAGTTACATATACAGATAATAAGAAATTACGTGACTCATAAGAAGGTACTAGCCAACTGAGGTAACCTAAACGACTAAAGAAAAGTTAGCTAAAACTAGAGAGCAATGGAAACAAATAGCAAGTTAAAACTAGCAATGCAAACTGCAAGTGATATACTGTCAGAAGCTTTAGAAATTAGAAGGATGCAACACATTGATGCCGGTTCGAAACGTTGATAACCAAAGCTAATTATGAAAACGACTTTTTCCTCAATGGAACCTGATAAACCCCAACCAGCCCAACCAAACGAAAACGGCTGAAACCATTAGAAAACGGCCTTAGTGTGACATTTTCACTGAGTGTGTGTAGTAACAAGACCACAGGTGATCTACACCTAGAAGGAATTTTTAAAATGACTTGGCAATAATAATAATACTTTATTCAAATATAACTAGTAATACGTGACTCGCAGGCCCTCGCGAAGCTTTTGTTGCCTAGTAACGGGCACGCCTGCGATTTGATCTGCAAGGTTTCCAAGAATCGCTGCAAGGTTTCTGAGAATCGCCGGACGAACGCCGTGTTTTTGCTATGCTACCGGATTTTGGTTTCGACTGGAGTTCGCTCGTCTCTCGATATCTGTAATAAATTGTACTGTTTTCCCCACTTTTCCGTCCGAATGATCTGAAACCACCTCGCTTTTGTAGGTAAAATCTTCTTCGCAATATCGGATCGGCGAATTATTTTCAGACACAAGTCTTCGCGTCTACAATGAAAACTAAGTCATATGTTGATCGCACTTTGAGACATTCCTGAGTCGTCTTTCCTTTTCCTGTTGTTGATAACGGATTTAATAAAGCCGGGTTTTTTTTTCACAAATGACCGGCGTATATAAATTCGTTCGATAAACAAACATGGAGTAAAAATTGTTATTCTTTTTTTTTCAGCAGCCGTTCCTGTTTCTACATTTACGTGTACAAAGATTACGTCGAAATCAATGTTATTAAGCAAAGAAAAGGGGGTTAAAAAAAACGGCCTGGATTCGAACCGAAAAAAAAAAAAAAAGAAGGACCATAGTAGGATTTGAACTTTCGCCTCAATCCCGAAGATCAGATTTAAAAGTTAGCGCCTTAAGCCATTAGGCCACGAGCGCGTGTGACGTCATGACATCCCCCAACTCCACAAACAAACAAATAAATAAATAAATAAATATGATCGTAAAGGCCACACGAGAATTGCTCTCGCGTGAGCTCTTTGGGGACAGAATTATAAACCCCGCTACGCGAGGCCTTCGGCCTCGCTTCGCGAGGAATTAAAAGATTAAAATATTTGAACAGGTAGATCTAGGTTCCACGGATGCTATGCAGAAAACTCAAGAAAACTCTTACTCGTATGTTCCCTGGTGAATTTTCCTTTTCTCCAGTCAGTGACAAACTCTCCCAGTGAACTCAAGTGTTTATTGGCTCTTAGCCTCACTATAACCTGAAAAACAAGCAAATAACAAAAGTGCATGTTAGAAAGAGGAAGATAGCTATGCCGTATTTTCACGAGATATTCCTAGCGCTATCCTGTAATGTTCGTATCTGTAGTTGAATCTGCGTAGTTGTCAAGGAACTGCTAGTTCAGAAAATTTGATGTCATAATTGAAGAATAAGCTTCTCGTGCGCGTGCAGACATTTAAACAAAACTATTTCCGCGCGCATGCCTGGCATGTAGCAAAATCGTTAAAACCAGTTCAGTAAGCATGTACAAAATGTAACAACAAAAACTGCAGCTTTTACATCATAATTAGTTACTGCCAGAACTTTGCCATGTGTTCGTCTCTTTGCAAGCCGTAGTCACAAAGTGTCCGCCGGGAATTGCAGAGACGCGATACTATGCATGATGAGGGGCGCCTGCTGACTTGTCCCCAGTCATCTCTCTCTTGTGACGAGTAATGGGGAGGTCTTGAAAAATTTAGCCAAAATGTTTCAAGTTCATCGGGAATCCATTTCAATCTTCGTCAATCTTAACCATCCTTGTTCCTTTTCGGTTTATTATGACCCCTTTGGTGTTTTTCTAACTTAGTAAACTATCATTTTGAGGTTTCCTTCGATTTGAAGGTGATTTTCTACATCAGAAAAAATGACTAAATATATCGTGACATATAGCTCCTTTAACGCCTAAGTAAAAAAAAACACAGTTAGATGGCGGCGAAAATCACCTTTCGTCCTGCTTGAACAAACTTCTGTACCACCATGTGTCGTTTGCTCCACTCGTCATTAACAAGAAGATCGAATCTGGGATCATGCTGAGGAACCTGTGCATTGAACAATTTAAAGGTTAAAGTCTGTCTACATTTTAATTCTTTTAGATGACGATATCATTAACTTAATCTCTCCACCCTCTTTTAAATCTAAGCTTAAAAATTATATCTTTAAAAACTATTAGACCTGTATAACGTGTTTCCAACGTAATGTCCATCCCATGTTTCCAACGTAATGTCTTAACAAATAATGTAACGAGGAGGCCTAATATTATAAGCCACTTCCTGTATTAGTCAATTTCCTTAAGTTTTCTATTATTGTAATTTTTTTTTTCTATTTTGTGTGGCAAATTAATAAACTAATAATAAACTAAGCCTAGTGGCTTTAAACAGGCCGGTGCTTAATTCCAGTTTCCATAGCATGAGGTGACTAGGACTAAGGAGTATTGCTACTGATGGGATGCTAGTTTATCGCAGGTACCCCAGCGTTTTTGTCAGGTTGCCCTGACAATTCGCCGGTAACTATTTATACTCCTGGGTGGAGAGAGGCAATGCAAGAGTTAATATCATAAATGTGTTAGTTTTATCACATCACGTAAACTAATTATGTGGTTTGGTACAAATTTAACAGTTTTGAGATGATGATGTTTTAGGTCTGATGATGGTACGAGTTGTACATTCCAGTGGAACTCCCCCTCCACCCTCCCCCCTGGCAGAATCCCACACCCACCTTCCCTGGGCAGTCAATCTAGCAAGGGAAAGTTCTTCCAGTCATCTACTAAAAAAAATACTGAAATCCCTTCTACATGTATAACGCCTGTAAGTTAACATATATACATTGTCTTGAAAATACGTACTTCATCCGCTTGTCTGTGAATTCTTCTCAACTCACATCCAACACAAGACCGGTCAAACTCCACTTCTGTTACTGGGTCACCGCGCTTTAGCTGCAAAGATGATTCACAGATAATTAATAACGCTGACTCAGACGCACAAACCATGCACAAGCAGCATATGTGCATAAATGCACGTGATTCAAAAGAGAACAGTCCTAAGTCAGCTCATATTATAGTTACCTTGTATTCTCTTTCACTGACTGTTCTTGTTTCACTGATCTGTTTCTTTGCAATGTCCAAGATTGGATTCTCACCTAATCTTACACACCTGGAAAAAAATCCAAACAAGTCATCTAGCCAGTGTACCGTGACACCCCAAGAGTGAACAATATTATTGTAGACAGGTCTGGATCTGCAACTGCAAAGGACTTGGGAGCCTTATATTTTAGAAACATACCATCTGAGTTGGTTCTGTCTTTCTTCTTGAATGTTCTGATGGACTTCATATTCAAACTTAGTTTCCTAAACACACAAGAAAGATACCATGATTCCAGGGCTCTTTGTAAATATCTTCGGTAATCCAACTGATCTGAGACACAGGTAGGGAATTCAAATCTCAGAAATCACACTGCTTGGGCAGTTTTCAATGAGTGTCAAAAGCTACATGTATATATGGGCTTGTTTTGGTTTTGCTTTAGTATGCTCTGTGATTGGTTTGTAAGCCTCATGCCACTTTCTTAACCAATCAGTCATGCCAAACTAAAACTTTGTGATCTGGTCGCATACATGGTCACTCTGTGCTTGGCGCTGTTACATGTATTTGCTTTGAATTCTGATTGGACTTGCTTGTTTTCTTTTCATGTTGTAATTGGCCAGAGTGTTACTTTTGACTTTGGTTTTACAACACTCATTTGAAAACCGCTCTAAATGGACACAGTAAAAACAGAAATTTGAAGTTGATAAACTAACTTTAAGGTAAATAAACAGCTGTAGAGAATTTGGAAAACTGATGTGTTGAGTGTTCGCCCTTCATCTGAGCTACAAATTTGCTAGTAAGGTGGTTTAAATTTGCAATATCAAACTTGACATTCAAGTGGACTAAACTAAACTTACATGTAACTGCGATGGTCTTTCATATATTAAAAAACTTACTTTCATTTGTTTTGTGCTTCCAGTCACATCTTTTTTAGTTTGAACAGCTGAAAAGGAAAAACATTTAACAATAGACCTCTGAGTATCTTTCTTTCTTGACAA
The DNA here is from genome assembly GCA_029204205.1 of Desmophyllum pertusum. Lineage (NCBI taxonomy): Eukaryota > Metazoa > Cnidaria > Anthozoa > Scleractinia > Caryophylliidae > Desmophyllum > Desmophyllum pertusum. The sequence goes on along the minus strand of MU825890.1, from coordinate 186,062 downwards.
ATTGAGGTTAAAACCTTTCTCAATGGGATTTGGTTTGAATGCATCAAAGTTCCTCACCTTCCCTGATCTGCTTTGCCTTTAATTTTCCAGGTTGTTGCAAAAGAACACTTGACACTGTAAATGGATTATCAAGACCAATAACTGGAAATCTCAATCCATCTTTGACAAGTTCCTTTTGACGAGAAAAAGAAAACAACAACAACATGAGCCCCTGGCCTTTGTTTAGGAACTATTAGCAGTGTTCACTAGCTACGTATACTGTATGTATGATACATGTGATACATGTACATGTACGGTCGCTAATGAAGGGCAGCCTTCTCTGGAAGGGGGTTATTAGTGCCCAAGGATTGGCCCTGCAAGGCTGCCTCTGCCCTAGGGGAACTCGCATTTAAAAGTGACAGGGGTGATTGTCATAACTTTCAGGAGTTTCAATTTGTGGTTTGGTACCGCTTAGGGTGTTTAAATCTAAAATGACCACAGTTATCAGTTATCCAGGTACCTTTTAGGGTATTAAGCCAGGAAAAAATATGGCAAGAACTGACTGATACATGTACTTGTTAGGGGTTAAAATGAAATTCAAGCCACACCCACAAAGCAATATTCTGGGACATGTACCTTTTACGGGTTCCTTACAAAATTTCGAACAAACACCCTGTCACTTTAATTATATGGGAGTCTGATCCCTGGGGCCTCGGAATGATGATGATGATGGTGATGAGTAGTGTTCAGTTCTATGTCAGCAGCTAACATCCTTACCTTGCACATGTTGTATGTCCGGGGGGGAGGTATTCCGGAAGTGATGAGGGGGGGGGGGGGGGTGAGAAGGACTTTTTGGTAGTTTGATATTTGATATTTTGGGTAAGAAAATTTTTTAAAGTATTTTTGGGGGTAGTTTGATTTTAGTTTGATTTTTGGGGTATTTGTGTCACTATGGAACATGTACATTTTTTGTATGTACTGTTGTTTAATCTTAAGGTTTGAAAATTCAGCATGGGATTTTTGGGGGTTTTATTTTGTTTCAGGAGATTTTTTGGGGGTTTTGCTTCAAGCCCTAGGAATTTTTTTACATGTAGGTTTTAATTTTTTATGTTCTCATTTGCACCTTCCCGTCACTTTAAATCTGGAGTACCCCCCCCCCCCCCCCCTCCCTCCGGACATGTATGTCAGCTATTATTTTTGTATGTGGACCCTGGGCTAAACACCCACTCAGTCAGTAAGCAGCTACATGTATCTTGATCTGATACACACCTGTGGTTTTCTGTCTCCTGGAGTCCAAGGTCTGGTCTTGAGTTTCTTCAGCCTCGTTCTGCCGAGAGGATCAATCAACACTGGGTCTAGGATCCCACTTGGAGGTACAGGGGGTAATTCTGCTGTCCATGCTTGTTCTATTAATCTGTAAAAATAAATATTAATAACATCACAACTTTAGTAAAGGGACACTCAATAAACGTCAAATACCTTATAACAAAATGTTAGCAACACCTTAATTTCGAAATTAAAGTGTTGTGAAAAAACGATTGCATGCGCATGCAATGTTAGTCGACAATCTACACATACATGTACACCTCCCCCCCCCCCCCTCCCTCATTCTGACACCCTGACATTCTGACACCTGACAAATTTTGGATCTTCACAGCTAATAAATTATTGTTATCAATAATTTGTACATGTACATGACACATCTAGAACAATCATACTGTACACTGTAGAAAGGACTGCTGGAATAGTGTGCTGCCTAGCTTGTTAATTAAAACATACAATGTACCTTTTTGTAAGTCCTGGCTCTGAAGTTCCAGTAAATGAGCAGACAAGTGGAGACATATTGAACTGGGAGACCACAAGCTAACAACAACAAAGGATACAATGCTACTTTATTAGACAGTGAGTAGTATGAATAACATACATGTATACATGTAAATGGGTGGTGATGGGTCTTTCAAAAATTACGGGTCTCGCAAAATTTTAGTCGAATTTCACAGGTCTTTCAGGCTCGTTTTTTGAAAAAGAAAGCTGTTTCAAAGTCTCAAATCGGTCTCGGAATTTAAAAATTCAAAAAGTTTCAGTCTCGCAGAGAAAAAACGCTAGTCTCGCCATCTCACAAAGTCTCGAATTTACCATTCTCCACCCCTTCTAATGGCTTGACATATAAGACAATAAATTATTATTATTTTGTAACTTTTTGATAATAATGTTTTGAAAGCATTTGCGAACAGACAATCACAGTGAATAAACACATTTCTGTTGTATTCTGATGTATATATGATCTATTCGTAATTTGTAAATGTGTTTAATTATTGTTATCTATGTAATTTGTCCAAAATGTTTCCCCACAAGTTCACATTTATTAGAATGGCTGAACTACAGATTTACCTGAAGTTTCATGTGAGCAGTTGAGAAGTCCATTGGTGCAAATGTCACTTTAACCTGCACTTCACTGTTACCTGGCACAATTCCTGGAAAACAACGAGGACAATAGAGGATTTGTTTTTCCAAAAAATTATTTACTACAGGTTTATTTTCATTTGTGGTGAGACTTTCCTCATCGATCAGGCTTCAAAATAATTATTTGTATATTTCCTAATCCTACATGTATAAAGCCAAGAAACACACACAGGTGTATATAGTCAGACTCAAAGGAAAAACATTCCGAGGGAAGACCTACAGATGCTACTCACTACATTAAGTGGCCACCTTACCAGCATGGTTGCCTCGATGGTATAGTGGTCATCCCACCCGACTACATGTAGTAACCAGACGTGGGTTAAATTCCCACTCGGTTGGGACAACATGTTTTTCTTTCTTATGGGGCATATGTCAAAAGTCATTTTTTTACACTGGTTAAATCTGTGGGTTTATTTTCAATAATTCATATTACAAGAAAAGAAAATAGTAATTTTCCTTGGAAATCCTACCTGACATTGGTTCCACTGTGAATGCTGGGTGCAACTGAACATAACTCAATGTGAACTCAAAATCCACAGGGATACCACACTTGAGAGGAATCATTTGTGTTATTCTACAACAACATAGAAATATAATTATTATTATACAAATGTACATGTATCAAAATAATATTGCAATAATATTCATAGTTATTTTTTGTATTAGAGGATTATGTATACATGTAAGTCGCCAACAAGACAAAATCCATGTGATTGTTTGTATATATATGCAAATGGTTTAAACTTTTTTAAACCAGTTTGATTTTTATTTTCCTTTTTCTTAGACAAAGAGTTGGTTTGAAAAATTTTAAACCAAAACAAAATTGAACCACAACACATACATGTATATTTTTTATATGTACATTTTTTTTCTCAGAGACATTCATTTTGATTTGCCAGCAACATTAATTAAGGAGCTGTGTCATGGTTTGCACATCTTAAAAAATTTAGCCTAAATTGAAAATAATATTAAGCTTTTACCATTTTAATTTTAGTTTTTAAAAGTTTCTCAAGAAAGTTTTCTCACAAAAGTTTTCTCACTCTGAGTTGAAGGAAAACATAATAATTACACCATTATAATATTTAGCAACCTCGTTCCAGGGTCTTTTCATTTTTTTTAAGATAGCGGCTGATGGAGAGAAGACCCAAAGGCTAGGTCATGTGACTTAAAATCAACCAGTGGTGAGCCTTCCGCTATTTTGGATTAATTAAAATATCCAATACATTTGGAGATTGTTAAGGTCACGCGATCTGGCGTTTGTCAGGGTCTTCTCTCCCTGCCATTTGGAATACCGAGAAGGTCCTGGGGATGAGGTTGTAATATTTAGTATAAATTCTCATTTCACTTACTCCTCTCCCAGTGGAACAGAAGGAAAGTGAACCTCCCTGGGAAATCCATCTGTGTTCATCACAGGATATGCATGGATAGGAATTATGAGGTTTTCCTCCGCCTAAAAAGGGACAAAGGTAAGATTAAAAAAGTTAAAGTCTGGTACTGGGTGGGGTTCAAATCAAAAAACCTTCTGTGAAAGGAATGGATATTTTCTGGACGACACAAGAGAAAATGGCATGTGTAAAGGAATGGATATTTTCTGGACCACACAAGAGAAAATGACATACATATTTGAATAGCCTGATCATTGCAAACAAGAGAAAGTTTGGGAGAATTTGAAAGTTTATGTATCAATTTCTCCCAAACTCTATCCCTAACCGTAATCTAAACTCTAACACTAAACCTTATCCCAATCTCTTTATACCTTAAAAAAAATGACCTAGGTTTAAAAGATTAACCTAGTTTGAAAAAAAATGACCTCCGTAACATATACATGACTGCATTGTATTATTTAGGGATTTGAGTAGAATTTGATATTTCTTACCTTGGTGTGAATTCGAATACAGTCATAATAATATCTCCATTCATCAGGCATAAACTCAACAACAACTTCAACAAACATTCCAGGCACAAGCTTCTCCTATAAAAAAATAATAATAAATAAATAAATTATGAAAAATAATAATTTTTTTTCTTCTTACATGTACATTTATTTAGTACATAATATGTACATCTCACATCAATTTCAATTTCCAACTGAACTCTCAGAATTACTAAAAGAAATGAACGGTGGCAATCATTAAAATCAGTATCAAGAGCAGTATACAGTCAAAGCTCTCTGAGCAGACACTCGCATAAGCGGACATCTCTACATGTACTTATGGCTGCATTGACAAAACACTGTCTGAACTTTAGCTCATATATACTATGTATTTACACATTCCCGTAAGCAGCCAGCTTCAGTTGCAGACACTTTTCCTGCTTCCTGAGGGTGTCCGCTTACGGGATACATGTACAGGGTTTTACTTTTCAAATAGAGATGGTATAAAAATAGAAAACAGGCAGAGAAATCAACAAAAAATTAAATATTGAGAAACCCAAGGATTGTTCTACTGTGCAAATTACCGTTGATTTCACTGTTACGCAACCATTTAAATCTCCTCTGAGAGGTTTGCAAAATCAATCATACATGTCATACCTTATAATATGGAAGTGTTCGATTTTAACACCTTCCATATCAGGTATGATATACTGTATGCATGATTGACGGAAATCTTTTGCAAACCGCTCAGAGGAGTTTTGATCTAAACGGTCGCGTAACAGTGAAATTGATGGTAAAGCTGCAAGTGAAGGAGATGCTCACAGGCAGCAAAAATCACCTATCGACATGTATATATTATTGTAAGTTTTTTTTTAATTTTTAATTTATTTGTCCATTATATTTCATTTACATAAATAGAAGTATTTCTGCTAGATAATATATAATGGCAGGAGATCTTAGCAAGCTCTACTGAGTTTACCTTCTTTGTGTATTTGATGTAAAAGTACTTAGTAGATGGAGGAAGGATGTGCATTCTTTGGCTTTCATCAGAAGCATTTGCTAATCTCTGAGAAATATAATTAAACGGTTAAAACAAGATTTTATAACAATAAATAATGCAAACAACACATTAAATACCAGAGTATAAAACAAGGAAAATCAATATTATTTCGGAATTCATTCATGTGGTGAACTAACAACACAGGTACAATGTATAATCTCACATATTCCACAACAACTAACATTAAATATGATTCTATTTCAAACGAGAACAGAGATACAAAATAAATTTACAGGGTTTAATATAATTTGGCTCCTGCCATTTTGTATAATTTTGATTTTGTATTGGTATATAAATTGTATTTTGTTGACATTAAAATTACGTAAGGCACTCACAAGGGTTCGGGTAATTTTTTCGCCAACTTGAAATCCAGTAAAGTGAATCACCGAAGGTTTGGCCTGCAAAATAGAGTTCTGTCCAACTTTGGCATAGATTTCTGCAAAACAAAGTCGATCGACCGTCAAATATCATGAAGAAATATCAACAAGCATTCATTTTAAGATGACCTGAGAAGTACAGTGGCACTTTTGAACACACTTACTTGTTTCCAAGAGGTGATTAGGCACAGGTTTATTAATCACAGGCGCCACAAAACTATCAAAACTTTCCGAAACCATCGTTCTTGGGCGAGCCACCGCCATTTTGAAAATCTCTCAACTCTGACGAGTAGTCATGGAAACATCCTCGGAAACATGGCGGCAATTGAATCAAACCCAGACTCTTTCGACCCAAAAAATTGAAAGGACCTGGAAACAAGAATATAATGCACATGTTGTCTTCTATGGCGCAATCGTGATAAATTTTTTGTTTGCACTCGTGTGTGTTCACGTAACTGAAATTGTCTTCAATTTTTTTAGCCAAGAAACGTAAATATGCCTTCAGAAGCAGCGAAAAAAACGTCAAGCGAAGAAAAAGGCTGCTGCTCAGTCAAGAGGGAAGCCGAAGCCGACCGTAGATGCAACAGAAAACGGTGTTGAAAATTCGACCCCGACGGAAAATGGCGCGGCCGTGAACTTGGATTTGTCAAATCGCTCGTGTACCGGCGTTTTGGCATCACACGAACAGTCGCGAGACGTGAAGATTGAAAACTTTTCTATCACTTTCCATGGCGTTGAACTTTTAACTGATACAAAACTGGAGTTGAACAGTGGCCGCAGATATGGTTTATTGGGACTCAATGGTTGTGGTAAGTTCATTGATCGAGTTTTCAATTTCGAACTTAGCATGTTGAAAGAGCCAGCATTTTGGCGGGATTCAAGATCAGACTAACTATAAAGCTTACTTTCTAGTCTTTCTGAATAGCAATGCTGTAATATTTTTACGATCTTTCGTTTGTTCTTCTCAAATGGAAAGTTTAGTGAACGAGGAAGGAATATAATAGCTTGAAAACGCATTTCGAATCAAACGGAAGTCATTTTGAATTCCTCGTCATCGTAATGTACGTAATGGCGGAAATCATAAAATATGACTTTTTCTAGAATTTTCGGATTTGGTACCGAATTAAATAATATTCAATTTAAATCTAGCAGTTCGGTTTGATTCGTGTAGTACATTGATAATGTAATTTAACATCTTTATAAGTTTACGTACAGCAAATGGTCTCGACATGACCGACCAATATTTCTAGATCCTTCCCTTACATTTTTTGTATTTTATTTGAAATAAGCTTAACTTATGATCTGTTTAACCATGAACTTGAAGATATATAAAAAGCTATCAGAAAGAGTTATAGTGTATTTTCAGTGAGATTCTCAGAACACTAAATCTTTCTTCAAGTCATCCGCATCAAATTTTTTTTTATGTTTTTCAGTAACTAAAACATTTTGATTTATAGAAGCAAGTTCTGTACCTGCAACAAGTCTTACTGATCACATCATTTGGCAATATTTAATGAAGTTAACAGATGATTGCTAGCAGTTTATGTATTAAAATCTTTGTTTGCTTTTTCAACTTTTAGTTCATGTAATTTTGAAAATTGCAGTGAAGACTACAGTATGTAATTTTGTACATTGGAAAACTTCAAAGGCATTACTCTCACAAATCAACAATCAATTTTCATTATATCATAAGTTCTGATAGCAAATATGACCGAAATAAATGTAACCTTTAGCGGGTTGGACTCCGGAGAAAGCGGTTTGGGTTTAATTTGAGCGCTGGCTGCGGTCATTGTGTTTTGTTCTTGAGCAAGACACTTCACTCTCACAGTGCCTCTCTCCACAGAGTAATTAATGGCGACAAAATGCTGGGGTAACCTGTGATGGACTACTGTCTCATTCAGGGGGAGTCGCTAGTCAGCTTTATTGAGCTTCATGGTACAGAAACCAGGATATATAAACTCCGGCAATATGGGCCAGTTTGGCCTGATTGCGGCTTTGCCTTTCTATTGATATAAAATGATCAGGGAATAACCCTAGATGTTCAATACTAATAGTATTTGTTGACTTTTGGTTGCTGTTGTCTTCTGTGCAGGTAAATCCACCATGTTGGAAACAATAGGGAACAGAGACATTCCAATTCCCAATCACATTGACATATTCCATCTTAAGAGTGAGATGGAAGCCTCAGATAAAACAGCGCTTGAGTGTGTTATGGAGGTTGATGAAGAGAGGACGCGACTAGAAGCTGAGGCTGCTGAACTCACAAAACTTGGGGATGCGGGAAGTGAGAGGTATTGTGTAATTTCTTGTTTGCAGAGCCAAAAAAAAAAGACTGATACAAAATGTAAAACAGTTTCTGTGTTTTTTGAGAACACCGTAATTAATTTGACCATCTCCTAAATATCCCCTCTCTCCTTACAGGCGTCGAGTTTTTCCAACCCCCACTTACTACTCTTTCCAGTAGACCGCGGCACCCACAAATTTATTTGTCATCTACAGCCATTTGAAATTTGAACTCGAGGCGACTGAATTCTTATCACGTAGCCGTTTTGTTGACCACATGATCGGTAAAATTGTACTTGCGATGATTGAATTTCAACTCGCATTCGCCTGATTCACATCTGACAGTTCAAGCATAAAAAATCACTTTCGTGGCTGAAACTTGCTAACAGGGTGAACTTGATGATTTTTATCTAAGAAAAACACTATCTGGGCACATCCAAGGCAATATTTTTTAACGGACGCGCAGCGATTTGAAATTCAATCATCTTTACCAATCGCATGGCCAACAAAACTGCTATCACATGATAAGAATTCAGTCGTCTCTTATGTTCAAATTTCAAATGGCCGTAGACGACAAAAATATTTGTGGGTGTCGCAGTCTACTGGGAAGAATAGTAAAATTATGCTCCGATATACCTGGTAACAGTCATATGTCTTTATGTACTCAATTCTTCTCCTGTTTGAGAGACAATTTTCGTCCCAAAGTTGGCAGCAAAGCAATGGACCTTAATCACGCGGTGGCCATCTTAAATCCCAGAGGATTTAAAACCTTTGTTTCCGCATCTGAAACCCCGCGTAAACTCGTTGTGAAACGTATGAATGCGAGGCTTGGGGGACCTTGGGGAATAATATACCAACATGGCGGGTTGTGATTAAGGCCCATGTGAAGTATCCTGATTGTGTTATACTGGTGTGACAATTTTCGGAGTACTTGTCAGGGTTCAAAATAAAATCACAGCTTTTAGCTTGAATTTGTAGGCTTTTTTTGTCAAGGCTCATTTTTTCCCGGCTGTCAATAATGAATGAGCACGTACCCAGAAATGGCACATTCTATGAATCACTTTCCGCGATTTGCGTGTGTGTACTGCTACACTAATTAACGGGAATCTGCCAAGAACCCGTTGCCTAGCACGTGACCAAAATATTCCTCTTTCTTCCTTGAGAAACCTTGAAATTATAAACTGATTTTAAAAAGATTTTGCACATATCGCATGCTTTGAACTGCTAAAATAATGTCAGCGTCAGAATCTTCATTTTAATTAACGTGTTTCTCGATGTTTCATTGCGACAATTCCCTTCCAAACAAAGCATCGTGAGCGGCTCTCTTTTTTAGGTGTTTGTTCAAGCGTAAAATATGCAACTTTGTCTAGTAGACAAACCGTCGCGCTTCTTCACTCACAAACATGGGAAATCCGTTCTGTCGAGCAATATGAATACAAAACTGACTTTTAATTTGAACCAGTGAAAAGGCTTAACAACCGGCACTAAACAAGTTTTTGTGCAAAATAAATCTTGATTACAAGTGCAGAAACATAAAGGCGATAACGCAACACTTGCATGTTTCACGCTTGAACAAACACGTAAACGAGTTATTAGTCGTTCACGGTGAAGCACGCTTCATATTTCCAAACCATTTTCTACTCTTTCTACTCGTTTTAAAACGTTTCCAAAAAGCTTTTTTAAAAAACGTTTCTTGACTGCTTTATTGTCTGATATGAAATGTACATTCAGCGACTTTGAATTTCAGTTGGCCGATCAAAGCATGGCATTTTTCAATTTCTTCGGTAAAAGGTCGCCGGCAAGTGTGGTCAAAGTGCCGGCAGCCGGCTGCTATTTTGAACCCTGCTTGTGAGTGCTCGCGCTGTTTCTTGATTGAATAATAACAATCTGAGACTCTTCCAGTGCTTCAACGAAGATTTACCAAAACCGGCTCTTATTCCCCTGAATGAATAGTTGAATGGCAACCGAGATATTTTGTTTCTTTTTATTTAGATTATTGGATGTCTTTGAAAGACTTGATGACCTTGATGCTGACAAAGCAGAAACCAGAGCTGCTGAAATTCTCAATGGTCTTGGCTTCACTCCCTCCATGCAGCAGACGAAAACAAAAGACTTCTCTGGAGGATGGAGAATGAGGATTGCTTTGGCACGAGCCCTGTTTGTGAAACCAACGCTACTTCTGCTGGATGAACCTACAAATCATCTTGATCTGGATGCATGTGTGTGGCTAGAGGAAGAGCTTAAAAAGTGAGATGCATGTATTATATTTAATAAGCACGGCAAGTGCGATGAAGCTAAATGCAAACTGTCCTTCCACACAAAGCTGGAACCAAAAACACGCGAAGCCCCTGAAAACCCTGTATATGCCAATCCGTGCGCGTGACCACCGGGGAGAGCTGCTGACCACCATTGACTCCAGACTCATCCTCTTCACCCCTAGACCATTGACTAGAGCCTCATCCTCTTCACCCCTAGAGAGGCATAAAGGCCACATTGGCTCGATTTTAACTTAGCCTAAATTCCAGAAGCCACATGATAATATTACAAATGTAATTGACTGACTTAATTGACTGTACATTCCTTGCAGTTTCACGAGGATATTGGTGATGATATCACATTCACAGGATTTCCTCAATGGAGTGTGCACTAACATCATTCACATGCAAAACGAAAAGCTTGTGTATTATGGGGTAAGAATTTACTACAGCTACCTGTACATCTGTGACTAGTTTCTAGCCCTGAACTTAAATTAATTTTACTGCGTCTTTCAGTAACACCCCAATTGATCACATATGAACCTAGTTGTATGGCCTTGCTCACCATGAGTCCTCCATAGCTCAGTGGTAGAGCGTCCAACCGGCACCTGGAAGGTCATGGGTTCGATTCCCGTTGGGGAGCTCAGAATTTTTTTCTGAGTATTTCGACTTGAGAGCGCTTCTTCATTTAATTCACTTTATCCAAGTCACCCATTCCACTTACCCCAATTAATGATTGTGTTTTTTGCTGCCGTCAAGTAACAAGTCAATCCACCCAGCACATACATGTAGTCATTAATGAATGTCTTGTTGCTGTTGATCCTAGGGTAACTATGATTCCTTCATGAAAACAAGAGCAGAACTTGAGGAAAATCAGATGAAACAATACAGCAGAGAACAGGACCAAATAAAACACATGAAGGTATGATTCTTAAGTGAGAAATTTGAGTCAGGATTAAACTACTTATGTAAGGCGACACCTCCCTAAGGTGGACATGGATGGCTGGTCCCGGCTGAATTTTACTTGTTTGTCTGTAACTAAACTCTCTTTAAGGCGGACACCCCTCTAAGGCGGACACCCCTCTAAGGCGGACAGCTAGAGCTGGTCCCGAGGGTGTCCGTTTTAGAGAGAGTTGACTGTACCTCAATATGGATATGATATTTTCATCTGGCTTTAGAGGAATGATGACCAAAAAGGCCGAGTTTTAGCAGCTCTCAGTTCTTCTGGGAAGCTGCGATGGACACAACGCCTGAAGCGATTTACTAAACAATGCTGACTTCTTAAGCCAGATGTGTGTCTCGCAAACACAAAGCGCCTTTTTCTTACCAATTTTTGTGACTTACTTTTGTGCGGCTTTATTTTTGTGATTTCGTGATACATGACAAAAACCGCAAAATTACATGTACATGTTCATTTTGTACCACTCGTGAAAATACAATAAGTATTATTGTAAGTGAGAGAGAATAATTAAGGTGCTGTGACTGAGTCATTTGTTATGTTCATAGATTCTCTCAAGATCAGAGTCAAAAGTCTCCCCACTGTTTTCATACCTGATAATTATATAATGTAATTTATTTTCTTTGTATTCCTTGTTTGTTTGTGACTGTAGGACTACATTGCCAAGTTTGGTCACGGGAGCGCCAAGCTTGCAAGACAGGCGCAAAGCAAAGAAAAGGTTCTGAGTAAAATGGTGGCCCAGGGACTCACAGAAAGAGTAGCAAGGGACAAGGTGATGAGAACTTTCTTTGTTTGTTTATTCTGTTTCACTCCCAGAGTCAACCCTTGAGTCAATAAATTGTTACTTTTGGTGTCTGTGGATGAAACCCTAGCGTGTGACCATTCAAATGAAAGCTACAGTATTGAGCAGTACTTTCATGTGTACTGTTTTATATTATGCTGTACAAGGTGGCTCTAACTTTTGAAGTCGGTGGATGAAACCCTAGCGTGTGACCATTCAAATAAAAGTTAATGAGCAGTTCTTTGAACTCAGAAGTGGTGCTATTTTTTCCCTCAGTTTTGAACTTACATGTAGCACTCTTGGGAGTGAAAAGGGTTATAATAAAATCCTTTCATTCCCAATCCCAAAGTATTGAATCTCTCTCATTTATAGTGAAGAGCACCCAACCGTTGCCACTCAACAAAGTTTTTCATTAATTTTTGACAACGTTTTGACAATTTTTTTCTGTATCAACAGGTTTTAACATTCTATTTCCCTGATTGCGGAAAGCTTGCTCCTCCTGTGGTCCAAGTACAAACCATGAGCTTTTCTTATGGACCAGATAAGGTAAGACATCTTATGAGTGCAGTAGGAATGCTGACATTGCATTGTGCTGATAAATGAAAGCCCTCGGCTCATTTTTCCCCAATATGGACCTCGTGCTAGTTCAATAACATCTATAAATAATATTATGCAAAGAGAAATAACAGTCAGTTTTGACAGAAACCCATAGAAGGATGATGACCGAAAAGGCCGAGTTTTAGCAGCTCTCAGTTCTGCTGGGACGCTGCGATGGACACAACGCCTGAAGCGATTTACTAAAATAATGCTGACTTCTTATGGGTTTCTTGGAAATTAATTTAAATGGTTTATGACAGTGAGACAAGGCCTGATTGCATAATAATAATAATAATAATAATAATAATAATAATAATAATATTATTATTATTGTGATTTAATGTTTTTGATCTCTTTTATCCAGCCTGCCATTTACAAGAATCTGGAGTTTGGAATTGACTTGGAGTCCAGAATAGCTTTAGTTGGACCCAATGGTGCAGGGAAGTCCACACTGCTGAAACTGCTAGATGGAACACTGACACCTTCTGACGGGCTTATACGAAGGCACAATCACCTCAAAATTTGCCGCTATCATCAGGTTTGAAGAATTACATGTACATGTACATTTCACAATCTCATTCACCATGACTTATGTGATAAAAAACTTGTCGATTCTTGTCCACCAAGAACAAGTTTTAAAGTTGCCTCCAGTTTTTTTCTGCCCCATGTGATGTAGGCTTGATTATATTACCAGCCACTGTTCGGGAAAACGAGCCCACGCTCTTCACTCAAAGAGAGTGGCGGAATTCGAGCCTACATGTACGTGTGACGTCGGTTTTTTTAATGTCTTGCAGCATCTCCAAGATATGTTAGAACTGGACATGTCAGCCATTGCATTCATGATGAAGTGTTTTCCTGAAATTAAAGAGGTGGAGGATATGCGGAAGTCGATAGGGAGATACGGACTTACAGGGAAACAACAGGTTAGTGCAGTCAGGAACCTCTTCTTTGGGACACCTCCATTAAAGGGATACAATAAAAAAAACTGTTGTCCCAGCAAAATTAACACTCATGAATATGTTATCTTTGTATTCTATTACTGCTGTCCTCTCTTCTTTGTTCAGCATATTGTTGAAGGGACTGAATAAGCTGTACGTTGTTCTTTATTCAGTCGCAGACTGAGCTTTCTGAAAGGAACTTCTCAGTGTTGATGGCTGTCCTGATTTACTCTCCACTCGTTTTCTGCCAGGTCTGGAGGCATTGTCCGGCTGTGGCTTTTGAAATTTATCTAAGGAAAAAAAAAAAGAGGGAAGCCTAATTGCTTGATCAGTACACTCCTTACCCTCTGTAGAACATGCGTGTATAATTTATGGAATGTTATAATAGCATGTGGTCTCGCCAGTGGTATAAATTATCTAGCATGTGCTTGGTATGCTAATGTGTTGTATGAGTTGTGAATTAAATGAGTTAGTTGCAGGATCGGTTTCGTTCCTTCCTTTCCCAAATCGTCACCCTCAACCTGGCCCTCCATGACCCAAACACATACCGTAAAATACCAGTTATAAACTGCCCTGTTTATACGCGCCCCCGCTTATAGGCCATTCTCTAACAAAAAAAAACATTCCTGTTAACCCCCCTAACCCCGGATATAATAAGCCCTGTCCAGAGGGTGTCTACTTAATGGTGGTTTCATTGTAGTTAATGTTGTAATATTGTCACTCACCATCATAATTCTTATTATATCCCATCACTCCCATGTTGCCTCAATCTTGTATGGAGGGGGACAGACTGGGGGTATTACATGTAAATGGGATAATCAGTGAGACATATCAAAATTTACAGATCTGCCCCATGCGGAACTTGTCTGATGGCCAGCGTTGCCGAGTGGTGTTTGCTTGGCTGTCATTCCAGACCCCACATCTCTTGTTACTTGATGAACCTACAAATCATTTGGACATGGAGACAATTGACGCTTTGGCAGATGCCATCAATGACTTTGAAGGAGGCCTGGTGCTAGTTAGTCACGACTTCCGACTTATAAACCAGGTAAGAATAATTATAACAGCTTAAATTATGTAAGGCAAGGTAAAGCCTTTTTGGAGCCCAGTGGCTCAACAGGTAAAGTCTTCTTGAGCCTAGTGGCCCACAACTGCCGGAGCTTAACCCGGTTTCTGTAGCATGAAGTGACTAGGAGTATTGCTACTCCACTCCCTGGATGGGATGCTAGTCCATCGCAGATTACCCCCCAGTATTTAGTCGCCGGTACCCATTTATACTCCTGGTTGGAGAGAGGCACTGTGAGAGTAAAGTGTCTTGCCCAAAAACACAACACAGTGACCCCGGCCAGAGCTCGAACCCAGACCGGTCGGTCCAGTCTCCCCGTGTCTCAACAGGCCAGCAATTATCTCCAGTTTCCATATGCAGATTTAAGGTCGGGGTCGAGTGGACCATGGCCCCCTTTTCGTCTGGGAATTTTTTTACATTTTCCCGCAAAGTTTATGGCCCTGTTTCCTGGTAGAACACAACACGATGACTCCGTCAGGGTCGAGCCTGGATACTCGGGTTGTTTTATGTACAACAAACAGCTAGGAGAATTAATTACTTTGAACTATAGAAACGTGTATACTGTCATTTTAAAGTACTGTATACCATTATATGTTCTTAACTGTGGTTCTTTTCTCTTTCTCCAGGTTGCAAAGGAAATTTGGATTTGTGAACACCGGAAAATAACACCATGGAAGGGAGACATTCTATCCTACAAGCAAGAACTAAAGAAAAAAGTCACCAAAAAGCAAAAATAAACACAACAAAGTTCAAAAATTATTTAAACAAATTTCCATATCAGAAACTAGTCAGAATGACTCAGGTGAAAGCCAAGTTAACTCTGTAACTTGCAGCAGTATCCTGTCTGTATCAAATGTGTCAGTTGACTCTAGATGAAGATCACGCTTACCATTTAATATTAAATTGTATGGCTGTGAAATCCTTTAATACCAACTCAGCTGGATTTGTTACTTTTATTCCAAGGAAAGGCCTGAAAAATGTTTTTTTATCGCAAGACTCAAATTGAGACTTAACACTACAACACCTTACAGGGCCGTAGCTAGCGGGGGGGCAAGGGGGGCAACTGCCCCCCCAAAACCTTTTCACTTTCTGAAGTAAATAGTTTGAACTTTACTGTGATCTGACCTTTGCAAGTTTTCACAACTGATTCGCTCATCTTGTTGAGATGGCAAACAAAAGGAAAGCGATTCAAAGACAATGAAATGGGTAATGCATTCTGAAAAACGAAAACTGCGCGTATGTTTTTTTTTCGTGTTCAAATAGCCGCTTTTCTTGATTAAATATGCCGAGCGGGGCTTGGTACTCTCCCCAGATTTCGCTCGGCATATTTAAAAATCAAGATGGCGGCGAACGAAGAGACTTAGTTAACAAAATCTCGGAAATGTTGCTGTAAGCACTAAAAATACCTGTCATTTTACACTTAATCGACATTGAAATGTATCATAGAGAATGCTGAAAATAGCATTTCCGAGCCTCTAATTTTCAAAATTTTCCCCCAGAACCCCCTAGTGGCTCGCGCCTTCGGCGCTCGCTTCATTGCCCCCCCGGTTCAAAAAAGTTAGCTACGGCCCTGACCTTTGGGTTCTTTGGTTAGAAGTTGTCACTAGTGATACTATGTATCAAGATGCTATGTAAACAATCGCGGTTTCATTATTGGTGTTGGGGTTATTTTCATCCAAGTGTGAACACAATAATACGTGTAATTATTGATGGTTTTCTTTTATTGCTTTTTAACTTTACCTCAAATTATGAATTCCACCTGACCTACTCTATCATCATCATTATTATTATCATCATTCAGCTGCATTCATGGGCGGCCACAAATCAAAAGTTAATGTAGATTACTCCAACCGCTGCTGGGCAGCAACAAAAGATCACTGGCTGTTTCTTGTCCCCTAGAAGACTATAGAAGACTCTGAACATATACAAGATGTGTGTGCTGTCTTCTCGGTCTTTTTTTTGGAGTACTGATTGAATGTTCAAGTTTGATACTAAATAAAATATCATGTTCACACTAAGATGAAAATAACAGTATATAACTGGATAAATTTGAGTAACAATGGTAAATAAAATGTATTTATTACTGCTGCTATATGTCTCTATTAATTATTTTGGTTTCAGAAATAAAGATATTCCTTGAAATAAACATCATGGTATTTGTACAGCTTTTGTATTTAGTGAGATGATAAAAGAAGAAACCAAGAGCACATACTGCAGGGCTGTAAATAACAGTCGGTTATTGGACAATGGCTGACCAAAATTTGCCAATGTCCGATGAAATCCCAACTGTGGTCAGACATAACTAATGTCCAGACAATTTTTTTTGCCTTCCAACGCAAAAGCTAACGCGTTATAACACGCTTTGTTCTAAACACAAACGAGTTTACTCTGCATTGACAATGCATTGCTAAGGTTTGCCTATCAAGCGGTACTGTAATATGATGTCCGACCTAAATGGGGACTTAGTCGGACACGTGTCCTATCATGAAAAAAAAACTTAATTGCAGCCCTGCAAAGGCTCAATCCTTCACGGCGTCGGTATTAACTTTATGTGTTAGAAGATGGGATATAGCCCTCTACTATTATTGGCGACACCTAATCTAAAAATAAAATATAGCCATATTTTATAGCTTAAAGTATACCATAATTTATTTACATCGGCAATTCTAATCCTAGCAGCATGCGGGATGTTTGTCACACTTGAATCTATGGCGTTAGCTCCCACGAGTCTCCTGTAGCTCTGCCACTAGCTCAGTGGTAGAGCATGTGCGGAAGGTCATAGGTTTGACTCCTGTTGGGGGAACTCGGACTTTTTTTCTGAGTAGGTTGTCACTGGCCGAATAATAGTATATTTCTCAAAATATAACCTATTTACATTAAAGAATAACCACCTAACTACAATAAAAATATAAGACTAAAAAAAACTAAAAGAACCAAGTAAAATTAATTACACAATATTCAAACTGAATTCTCAACGGAAAATATACAGTCATTTCTCTGGAAAATCCAATAAAATGATACGCTGCGAGACAGACATTCCCTTGTCTTCCTGGTCGGGGGCTGAAATAGATGGGAATTTCTGTCTCGCAACGGAATAAAATAACTGTATTTCTGCCTCTGCCACCATATTGAATAGCGTGAAAAGGCCGAGGGATTCCGTTTCCGATTGTCACGCTATTCAAGATGGCGGCTCGATGCGTACGGCGACCATAGAAACTACTGTCCTGCAACCTGTTAGCTCTTACTAGTAAACTGCTTTATTTATAAATGAAAAGAATCGAATCCTTTTTGTCTCCAACACGCTTTCCATCCTTGACAGTGGTCAGGTCTGCAATCAGTGCAAGCGTTTCTTCCACCAATTGTTTGTCTGCCGTCTCACGAAAATTCACAGTGTGTGTAAAGAAGTCGAGAAGCAGATTTCCTTCGGTTGATTTCTCATCAAACACCTCGGTAACATCGATGGAATATTCTTGGGTGTATATTTCATGCTTCAAGCCGTTGTCGTTGGCAATCTTGATAATCTTCTCAGCTGTTTCGTAGCTCTCGCTATCTGCAGTGCTTTTTTCGTGCCATTGTCTGGGGCTTTGTTTCTGAGTATTAACCGAATACATAAGATCTTTGCCATCTAAGATAAAAACAACAGCTCCCTCGTCGCTTAGTTCTTTCTCAAAACAATGAATCAATGCTTGCTCGATGTCGATATAGTAAATACTGTGAATGAAATGGACCATGTCAAACTTCATATTCGCGATCGCTTCCATCTGGCTTTCCGTGTACTCTTCAAATGTCTGCTGACAGAGTTCAAACTCTGTTAGTTGATCGTTTAGCTGACTTGGTAGGTTTTCAATGGCAGCTTTGTAGAGACCACACGAATATTCATTAGGCTCGATGGCTCGGTTGAACATCTTCATGTGACTTGTTGTTTCGCTTTTCTGTAATTCTTGCTTGATTATCTTTATGATTTCCATATCTTCTTCTCCAGATCCACTTCCGACGCTTAAAATATTAAAATAATGGGATCGTTGTTGGCGCCTTTGAACCAAGGCCGGTATGTGTTCTTGTAACATCTTCATAACATAACCATGTTGTCCACATTTTGTTTTGAACACATTTAAGCATTTAGTATAATAGTCTTCTGAACCTAAAAAGGCAAACACCGACATCTTTCTGTGTTTCAGTTGCGTGCCGAGAGTCGAGTGAAGCCAACCCAAAATGTTGAATAATAAATCTCCTAGAGCGATTTTCAATTGAGTATCGAAAGTAATACGAAATTGGTTTTGCTTTACTACGTTCTGTGATTTGTTTAAAAAACTCGCGCCACCTACTCAACCAATCAGATGCTAAACCAAAACCAATCATGGTTTTGGTTTTGGTTTGGTTTTGGTTTTGGTTTTGGTTTTGGTTTTGGTTTTGGTTTGGTTTTACGACACTCAAATGAAAACCGCTCTATTAGGCATTTTGTGTAGTATCGCTGTATATTTTTACATGTTTTTACTCGTCTTTTGTGTTTTGATTTGCCAAACTGACTCGCAAATATATACAGCGATCAGTACTACACACTAAAATGACTAATAAGATATATGTACTTTCATGTGGTACTGTTTGTTTTTGACAATTTTGCAAAATGAAATTCACGATTTTTCATCCAGTTTTGAAATTAGCACTCTGGCCTGAAAGGGTTGAAGGATCAGTTTGTCGTTTATTATTATTTCTTATGTATTGTTTTCGTTCTGCCCTGTGATTAGTTTTCGTTGTCTGGGTATGTTTCAACGTACTGAGGCACGCAACTTATTAACAAACACAGAAATAAAACCCGCGGGTTAGAAATATTGTCGTTTGCCTTTATACGGTTCGGAAGACCATTATTGTAAAAGTTTAAATGCGCTCGGGAGGTTTAAGGCAAACGTCGTCATTTTTTCTCCTCGCTCGATGGATTGTATTAGGAGCAATAAACGGACGCCTTTATATCAGCACGCCGGAGTAGCTAAAATAGGTTTGCGAAACAAAACATCTAAATTTACATAATTATTTCTCCATTTCAGGAAAGCAAAATGTTGAACAATAAATCTCTTATTAGGCATTTTGGTGCCGTAGTATCGCTGTATATTTTTACATGTTTTTACTAATCTTTTGTGTTTTGACTCGCCCTACGGGCTCGCCAAAAGACTCGCAAATATATACAGCGATCAGTACTACCTTATTCTCACTTATTTTCGCGAGTATTAATTTTCGCGTTTTTCGCGATGTAGCAAAAAACGAGAAAATAAAGACGCTATTTTTACAAAGTCTTAAAGCCTTTGAGCCCTTTTTTCACTGAAAGCGCGAAAATAAAGCTTCGCGAAATACGGATCTGTCGATTTCGCGAAATTAAGTACGCGCGAAAATTAGTAAGAATAAGGTACACACTGAAATGACTAATAAGCCCATGTGGTACTGTTTGTTTTTGACAATTTTGCAAAATGAAATTCACGATTTTTCATCCAGTTTTGAAATTAGCAATCTGGCCTGAAAGGGTTGAAGGATCAGTTTGTCGTTTATTATTATTTCTTATGTATTGTTTTCGTTCTGCCCTGTGATTAGTTTTCGTTGTCTGGGTATGTTTCAACGTACTGAGGCACGCAACTTATTAACAAACACAGAAATAAAACCCGCGGGTTAGAAATATTGTCGTTTGCCTTTATACGGTTCGGAAGACCATTATTGTAAAAGTTTAAATGCGCTCGGGAGGTTTAAGGCAAACGTCGTCATTTTTTCTCCTCGCTCGATGGATTGTATTAGGAGCAATAAACGGACGCCTTTATATCAGCACACCGGAGTAGTGTAAAAGGAACTTAACTTTTTAGGGAGATTAGCTGTGTTCTTTCTACGCAGTTAAACCACCAAGCCTGTTTCCTTTTTAAACTCCTTCATTGTCTTTGACTCTAGCTTACAATTTCAACTCTGATGAAAATCTTTCCCACGTTGCTTTTATGGTGATAGTTTGGGAACTGTTAATTATCGGTCAAACTGGCACTCGATCTTAATTTAGGCTTACGTAAAAGTCTTACCTAGCTCGAGTAAAGCGAAAGTACGCTTGTGAAGACAGTCACTATCTCACAATAATGAATTGATACTTTTTTCTTCAAGCTTAACATAACTGATCAGTTTTGAAAAAAACAAAAACAAGTATCAATACAGTTCAATTCACATTCTTCAAGTCTTACAACTCTGTTTCTGTAAATTACATTCTTCATATTTATCAAGATTAGATAAATAATAAATTTATCTGGCAAGTAAAATTAACACAGTTTGTTATGATGTGAATTTTATTTTTATACACCCTTCCCAGTTTCTTCCCTTCTATCCCCACCATCCTTTCCAAGCTGGCTAGTGTATTTTGAGTAAATCATATTTAGTGACAAAGACTTTACCTCTTCCAAATGATAAATCAACCTAGGGAAAACCTTGCAGTACACACATGTACGCGTTGCGTACCTATTTTTATTGTTGGTCATTGATTTTTGCAAACTTGGTGGCTCCTAAAGGAGCTGTTTGTGAGCAAGAACGTTAACAACAGTTCTACTCTACTGTAGCTCGGTGCAAACACGATTAAATGAGAGAATGAGTTAAATGAGTTAGTAATCTAATAATTAATCTAAAAATTGTTAAAACTAAGGAATTGTTCTGATTACTTAAAGCAGAGGTCTATAACTAGAGGTTTCCATCTAGCATTGCGCGCGGCCCATCAGATTAGGAGTTAGGCTATTTTTAGACATTTTTCGCGCGAAACCAGCAGCCAATCACGCACCATGCCTGACAAATATGGTCACTGAACGCGCTAGCTCGACAATTTTTGTTCAAGACGGTTGACAGTGAAATTTGAAAAGATGGCTAAAATTATTAAGTAAAAAACCTTGGCCCTTCTAAATCAAACAAAAGTTAATTCTACTAAATAATGCACGAAGTTTGGAACGAAATATTTAATGGGAAATTCCTGTAAATGTACAACTAATGCGACTGAAAGAGCACTAAAGGCAGCCTGAAATTAGTTTACGGGAAGATCAGATCCGAAAACCGCGGACATATAATTAATTCGTCCAAAGAATGAAAGCCTGTTTACAGCACAAGTTTAAGCTTAGTCTATTCAGTATTATTACCTTGTATTTCGAAGAGGCTTGTCAATTCCAGCTGAATTAAGTTTTTACAATCAGCACAATAAATATCCACGGCAGTTCGTCAAGCGTTCGTGACGGTCAGATCACTTCACAGTGAAATTCTCTTCGAAGACCACTCTCTTTCTTTCCATCCATGTAGATATTGAGGGTTTCCTTTGTTCTTTTACTTCAATGAACTTGATTTTAAGCTCAGTTCGTTTCAACACAATTTAGTTTAAGCTTATTAAATTCTGTAGTCGCGCAAGTTTTGCCCGCCGTATAATGTAAACAAGTGAAACCTTCGGCTGCGTATAGCTGTCCGTTCAACTTGTAAAATGAATATAATGTTCAGCTCCACAATTATTTCGAATCTTCCCATGTTAAGCTAAACCATCGGCACAATTTTCCAGAATATACGAAACTTTGGAGAGATTGAGCGAAGATTTTAAATCCGCGGAGAACACTTTTCATTCAACTTGCCAACTGGACAGCGCGCCAGTCCGCCAGAAGTTTTGCCGCCGAATTCATACAAATCATGCTTCATTTAGATTGAACTGAAAAATCACTCAGTCGATTTATAGAGTTACAAAAAGTATACCGAAGTTTGACCTAAATTTAGTGAAGTATTTAAACAATTATTACATTCTGCTGTGACGCTTTTCGCTTTTCCTTGGCCAAAGTTTCTGTCTTTGCGTAGCGCTCGACGCATATCATTTTAAAGATGGTTCAACTTCAACGTGATTGGCTGCTGGTTTCGCGCGAAAAATGTCTAAAAATAGCCTAACTCCGAATCTGATGGGCCAAGGCCCAATACCAGAGATGGAAACCTCTAGTTATAGACCTCTGCTTAAAGTGTATATGACACGAAATTTTTTATTTCGTTTTTTGATAGTTCGATATGTATAAAAAACGGTTTGAGCGTTAAAAATCTTTGAAAATCGTTTAAAATGCATTTTTTTCGTCCAAAATGCGCGCTATTTTGGCTCAAAAATTGTTCCCGGCAGCGCGCGGCCAAAAGGTCACGTGACATACGTCTGTGACGTCAGGTTGTTTGCAAGCTATCCAAGATGGCGGTGAGTTACAAGTAGTTCACACAGGAAAAAAATAGAGATTCCAACCATGGTAAAACATGAGACATTCATTGGATCATTACTGGTGTTTCATTGGTAATCTAAATAAGGTTTCCAACCTTGGAAATGTGGCATAACTTCCAACCTTGGAACCTTAAAAGTGCAATACCAACCTTGGTACATGACATTACCAACATTGGTATTTCATATAATGATACCAACATTGGAAACCTGACCTACCAATATTGGTATACCAAATATACATACCAATGTTGGAAAATAAACTATCCAACATTGGAAACTTCACAAAACTCCCAACCTTGTTTAATTGCTGACCAATATTGGGATACTATTGAAATACCAATGCTGGAAACAATTATTCCAGCATTGGAAACTTTGTATAAACTCCCAACCTTGGTCACAGTTAGCCAATATTGGAATAATATTTAAATACCAATGTTGGAAAATAACTTTCAGATAAAGTTCCAATGTTGGTTTTCAGGCTTACCAGCATTGGTAAAAAAATAAAATTAAATGCCAGCCTTGGTAAATTCTATTACCAACATTGATATTTTTTATAGTACATGTTGGGAAATAATCATTCATGAATAAAAAACAATGTAAAGATAATTAGAAAACTTTTATTTTATAACGATATCTATTGAAAAAATATACATCAAACCTGAATGAGCAGGTATAGTAAAATAAAAATGTTAACATGAACAGTATTTTTGCATGACTCAAAAAATGTTCCTCAGTTAAGCTTATATAAAACAACAACAAGATGACTGTGTTTACTTAAGTAGAAGTAACACTCAGAACATTGTCATCAGAAGCTTCATTGATGTCAAAGCCTTCAGAACTATCAATATCAGACGAACCAGATGGACTTGGAGATGAATTACAAACAGGCTTACAAACACTAATTTCTGGCCTTTTCAATCGCTTGTAGTCCACCACTGAACATTTGACTTCCAAATAACCTTGTTTAAAAAGCTGTTTGGCAATTGGAAGTAGCATTGCCCTTTTACCAACCGAGCGGTGCTTTACACCTAGTTTCTTTGCAAGTGGTATTAAATGTGTTTTGACTCCAAGATCTTGAAGGCAGGTTGCATTAAATGCTACAAGTGCAGCTATCTTTGCACTTTGAAGGCTCATGTCTTCCAGAGAGGTAGATGGGGACTCGTCATGGTCTGTATCTGTATCTGAATCTGTGTTTGTCAAGATATAAAATTTGAAAGGTTTTGTCAGCTAATATTCAAGTGATATCCAAAACCCTGAGTATGTAATTTGTGTACTATATTCTTAAAAATTTAATTGGCATGGATGTTTCTTTCTAACAGTCTATTTCACTGAAATTTTGTCCAACTTAAAATTTCCTCTATTTCAAATGTTGAGAAAATATAGTTCTTTGCATAAAGATTGTTGGCAATTTATTATAAAGTTTTTATTCTTTGAAACTCACCAGAACTGTCCTGACAGCTAGTTGGAGTAGCTATATGTTGTGGAGAAACCTTAGCCCTCTTGGCAGGCTTGTGTTGAACCTATAATGATGAAGAAATTTACAATGATTATTAAAAAAAATTGCACAATAGGCAAGTACAATTCTTTGTCACAAAATATAAGCTAATTATGGCTGAACCTTCAGAATTAACACATGCATATTATTAAATGAGTGTTTAATTATTATTTGTTTGCCTCTGTCTTGTACATGTTCATTGTTGTACTGGTTTTCAATTAAGTTTATACCAATATAGCTGCTATTTGAAATATTTGTGCTCATTTTGTCTGACATGGTTTAGACCAAAATATAGTGCTGTAGTAGTGTTAGCTATTCTAAATAAAAATGTACTTATAAAAATATTTGAGCACCTACCTCATAATCATAACCATTAGTGATCCTTCTGTTTTTCTCTTGACCCCACTGGATAATGTGTGCTCTAATGGCATCTGTAAGATTAAATAATATTTGATTATTTTAAGCACATCACCTCACCTCCACTCTTCATTCTCTGTTGCACATAAGGCCTAATTTAAGCACCTGCTGAGATACAACTCCTGTACATAATTCACTTCTCACAATTTTTAAATTATTAATATGGCAAGCGTGTTTTACATAGCCAGATGCAAACACAAGATAAAGTTTGGGAAAGTTTGAAAGTTCTTTAAAACTAAATGGCAAGTATTTACATATTACTACTTTTGAATTCTCCCAAACATTTGCATCAGGCTATGTACACAAGAAGCAGCTGTTTTCTACTTCTTTCAATATTAATTATAAGCCATTTGGCATTATTGTCGACACCTTGTTTCCATATTATTCTTACATAGCATTCCTGAAAAGCTATCTCATTGGCTAATTATTAATAAGTTTGGGTGAATATTATTATATTTACCATATCCAAAACCAATTTCAGGGATTGAACACATGTCCAGTAGCTTAGTAGTGAGTTCTTCCAGTTGCAACTTTGTATGTTCGTTTTTAAAATAGATCTTTCCATTTCCACTCCATAATTTTGCAGCTTCTCTTAATATGATTCCAGTCCTAAAACAAAAACAATATCATTGATTGTTGTGCCGAAATAAAATAATTATGCCATGGATATAGCTTTTGTTTGAATAAAAGAAAGTTTATCTGGAACTTGTGTTTATCGCTGAATTGTTGAAAAGTACTGCTTTATATTAACTCTATTCAGATTGCCGGGGGGGGGGGGGGGGGGGGTAGATCTGCCTGCCAGGACTGAAAATTTTTATAACTTTTTTGAATATTAAAGTAAAAACCACCAAACTTTTCAACTTTATGAAAAAGTTATCTGGGAACAATTTCACAGGACTTGCTGTTACCAAGGCAACCACAACCCCCGGTCTAAAAAGACCAAGAAAGCCCAGTCTGAATAGGGTTAATTTATCAATGTTGACCAGGTTGATGCTTACCTTGTGTTGTATCGCGTCTTCTGTTCTGGCAACCATTGACTCTTATCTGTAAGGGTTATCTTGCTTTTCCATTGCTTTTCCATTGCTTTTCCAGAAGGTGGGGTTACATTCGACTCTTCATTTCCTGAAAGAGTTTGTTTGTTTTCAGTTGATGATTAGGGTGAATAATAAAAGAAAAATGAATACCCAGAAGACTCTCCGAAATCAGGGAATGGCCTTAATCGGCTTATAAAAATGCCTCTTATTTTGTTTTACCATGGTGTTAAATGCATACATATTTATGCATAACATATTTACCATGGTGTTAAATGCATATGTATTTATTCAAATTGGCATATTGGAATAATTATGTGATTACTTTAAACAAATCACATTCTACAGTTGGGGATTTACATCTAGAATTTAATAATAATATAATTATTCCAGAGTAAAAATAATGTGTATTTGGAAATGAGAGATTATTAACAAAAATATAGTGTTTTTTTTTTTGGGGGGGGGGGGGGGGGGGGGGGTTATTATCTAAAATACAAGTTAGAACTAACATGTAACCGAAAAACTTTATTCTTACCACAGCAACTTTTAATCTTCTGTAACAGCTCAAGTTGTTTGCCAATGATTAAGACTCCGAGATCCTTTAAGGTCGCTCTATCTAGTTGTGAAAGAACCTTACCAGTGATTTGCTGTGCTGTGATTTGGGAAATATGCACATTTAATACAAATTATACCAGATGTGACTTGATGTGGATAAAATTAACTTCTCAAGTAGTAAATTACATTCCTCTTCTTTATGGCTTCCATTGTGTAAATAATAAAATAAACAACATTTGATTTACTTATCTATAAGCACTGCACAAAAAGTATTAATATTACAAGCTCACCAAAAAATAATGGAGCTTCTTCTTTAAATCCGTTTTCTTTCAACCACAGCTCAACGTCTGCAGCTGTCCAGTCTAAATAGTTTGTGCCAAAATGGAAGGAAAACAATCAACACATAACACACATAAACAAGAACTATATTGTACTCCTTGGTTTAATTGAGTAGTCGTGCAAAATACAGTATGACTCTATATTTGGATAGTCAACATATATTTTATAACAGATTCCATTTTTTGCCGCTGGAGAAACACCATAATATGTAAGCTTAATTAAGCTTATTTTCGCGCCATGTTTGCATCCCGGCAAAATGGGGCAAACGGCCAGACTCTACTGCAAGACCCGATAACACTTCAGACACTCGATATACGTAGAAGGCACTAAAAAGCTAACTTAATCTAACACAGGCTTTAACTGCTCACATAACTGATATAAACAATATATTTTCGTAATATCAAAAGCTAAAACAAAGCAGGTGTGGATTTCAATCATTCGAGTGATGAAAAACTGTCAAGTCATACATTTACTGAGAGTGAACGATAAACCGATAAGTCGTTAATTTTTAAGATATTTAAAATTGTGAGCAAATACAAATTATGAAGGATATAAGCTTAAGCTTACAATATAAGCAAGAAGTTTCGAAAACGATGAAATGGTTTTGGCGGGAATGTATGGATAGCGCTCAGAATGAAGTTAGCTTACCTTCTACAAATCTTGTATCTGGTACCTTTTCCGTTACTTCTTCCTCTCCTCGCCCCTTGCAATCACTCTGAACGGGATTCATGTTAAGAAATTCCGAATAAACACTATAAATAAGCTCTGTGTGAAGGCAGCGAGCGAAGATAAACAAGCGCTGACGAACCTTGATGTGGAATGACGAAGCTGATGGTTGAAAAGAGCGCGAATATACGTCATGATCACGTGCTATATCCAGTCTTTCTTGATCGTAAAAAATTCGTTTCCAGCCTCACGCTCAACAAAAGCAAGATGGCTGACAGCGGGAACGCAGCAAG
The DNA here is from genome assembly GCA_029204205.1 of Desmophyllum pertusum. Taxonomy (NCBI): domain Eukaryota; kingdom Metazoa; phylum Cnidaria; class Anthozoa; order Scleractinia; family Caryophylliidae; genus Desmophyllum; species Desmophyllum pertusum. Next base: position 158,409 of record MU825890.1, on the reverse strand, counting down.
GAAACGTGATTTGGATCAAAATCATTTTATTCTTCATGGTTGCAGATGCACTGAGCTAAAAAGTAATAACAATTCTTTTCACATTCATTGTCCTTGTGATATCTGCAGTGGGAAAGCAAGAGTATTCTTGGGCTTGCAAAAGGTAGCTGGGTTGATGACAATTTTACTACTTGGCAGCCTGATTGACTGAACATGACATTCACATTGTTTGAGGTCAAAACAGAGTTGATTGTAAAAATTACTAGTCTTACTTCTGTGTAACCATGACAGTAAGGAGAGTAGAAAACCTTTGTTGACAAATGTTGATGTAAGAATAACCAGGATCATTGGGAATATGGTGCATGTCCTGATTAAACTCCTTTAGTTCTCCAAAACTTCTGATAGTGGCGTATAAATAATTATTATATTTCAGTGGCTGATATCGACATTGTCTTGTTATATACAGTAAGATGCTCCTGTATGAGTGGATGATTAATTTTGCAAATTAAGAACATAACAAATTTATTATACATGTAGCTAAGGGTATCCTTTACACATCAGTAATAATGGAAATATCTTCAGTTGGTGACTGGATAACTGGTATCATAAATAAAATGAAAGTTATTATTTATTGGTGTAATATGATTAAATTTTTCATTTACATTTGTATTTACCATTTATTTGCCTCCGTCTATATGATGATTCTTGCAAATCGGTGAGCGGTCAAAGGAAAAATGCAATAGTATTGTATTGAATAACTTGTGAAACCAAACAGTATTCCAATATTGGTATTCAATACTTTAAATTTCCAATCATCTACCAATTATGTTCCAAGGATGGTCTGTTTGTTCGGTTAATGTTAGAGTATTTTCTTGAGTATATTATTGGTATCGTGGACCCAACAATATTCCAATGTTGGTATTCAATACTTTAAATTTCCAATAACTTACCGATAATATTCCAAGGATGGTTTGTTTGTCAGGCTAATGTTGGTATTTTCTTGGGTATATTATTGGTATCGTGGACCCCCAACAAGATTCCAATGTGGTCTTCAATGCTTTAAAATTCCAATAATCTACCAATAAATTATTCCAAGGATGGTTTGTTTGTTCAGTTAATGTTGAGTATTTTCTTGGTATATTATTGGTATCGTGGACCCAACAATATTCCAATTGTTGGTATTTCAATACGTTAAATTTCCAATAATATACCGACTAATATCCAAAGGATGGTTTGTTTGTCAGGCTAATGTTGGTATTTTATGGTTATATTATTGGAACTTTA
>MU825890.1:62870-156646 GCA_029204205.1 Desmophyllum pertusum | reverse complement strand
CCTGACTTGAGCAGTAAGACCGGAAGTCCAAGAAATCTTGGCCTCCGTTGGTTGGAAAACATGGGGTCGAACACATGCGCAGTAGAACCTGAAGTCCAAGAATCTTGTCATGGCGGATCGCTTTATCACAGAGGTCCTTTGTGGGCCGTTACAGGGTCTCTCTGACCTCTCTAGTCCTTGCCCATAGTTTACCCCGGGGGCGCTTTGCAAGGCAATGAGGATACGTCATGTTACCTGGGCAACCACACTGACCATAAAAAACCGCGGGCTCAGCCAACTCACGCCAACATCTTTCGCAGTCATTTTCTGCCGTTTCTATGGGGATTCGTTTAGCTGTCCAGGAATCGCAGGGGGTTCCATTGGTAAGAATCCTTCGTCCGACCTGTAATGTTGTCAACAATTGCCTCTGGAATGTTGAATCTGTAAAAACAGAAAACCTTTCAACGATATGGGGAAACGTTGTAAAGGGAAACTGAGGAAAAATAGAAAGTTTGATCATCATCAACTGTCCCTCCGTCAGTTTCCTCTCATCACCAGAAGATCCAAAACCTGACCGCAACTAGCCGCACATACCGTAGCTTTACATGGAGTGTAGACGAGTACTCTTTCTTCAGGCCCCCGTCCAAACTGATGCGTTTTCGAAATGCCCTCCGTTTGTACCGAAAACGCATCAAAAGCTCCGCGTCTACACTATCGTTTTCGCAAAGCGTTTTCCCCGTCCACGCTAAAACGCTCGAAAAACGCTACAACAGTCATCTGTGTTATGCGACAAATAGACGGCAACGCGATGTTTGTGATGGAATGACGTCAGCGGTTCGAAAGCCTCCGTTTTCGCCGTTCACACTAATACGATAGGGCTCCGTTTTCAAATGTCTCCACTCTGGACAGCGTTTTCAAATGTATGCGTTTTCGATGAAAAACGTTTCAGAGTTTAGGCCGGATTGTTGTAGTGTGGACGATAGGCCCGAAAACGCATCGAAAAGTATGCGTTATGAACGGAAAACACATTAGTATGGACGGAGCTTCAGCTAAACCGCGGCCTGTAAGGAGTTTGGGCCTGCTAGCTGAAATTTGTGGTTTTTTCCAGTAGTTCTTGCCAACGAATAGAAGTTAGAGAAACCACAACTGAAAGACCGGTTTCCAATTTGACTTCGAGTCCGAGGGATGAATTTGTAATTTCTTTTGTTTTATAATTATTGTTTATTTTCCCGAGCTGAGGCCTCCGGAGCTGTATAAAGTATCTCTTCAAATTAAATTTCCATGGAGAGGTTACAAACTTTCGGCTTATGAGCGTCGTAAACTACAACATTATTACAAGAAACACACGCACGAAAACGAGGCACGCATAATTATTAAGCGCGCAAAATTAATGGCATACATTACATCTCACTTCTTACGAAAAATTGAACAGAACGAACGGATTAATCTTGATAACAACAACTGATTGCGCTGCTTCCCTTAGCGATGTTCATTGGAAATAATTCCATAAATGAAAGTGTCACGCGGCTTTCACCGACACAACGGTGAGGTATGACACGAAAACGAGGCACGCATAATTATAGTACGCGAATAAATGGCATACATTACAGGAACCAAAGTCCGAGACTATATAAACGAGAAGATACTTTGTAACTGGCCTTTTCATATGAGCTCGGTAAATCGGTCGGCCCGGTTAGCCGAGAAGAATTTTGTCGTCGATCTATTCACTGAATTTCAGCCGCGGTAATACCGGGATGAAAATTGTTTATGTCATCATTCAGGTGTGAAATTTAGCGCAGCGCGCTCGAAATACCGCTCGTGCTTTTCTTTGCTGTAATTGTCAAAACTCTTATTACCTTTACTGCTAATAAATCCGTTTGATTCGGACTCGGCCGAATCTCACTCGAGCTCACTCAGTCACGGCCCGACGGGCGGAAATAAGGTCAGGCGTGGTAGGAAACCCAAGCATAGTATTTGTATCTCAATGTATTTGCATATCAATGTATTTGCATATCAATGTATTTACAAATATAAGAGTTTGTATGGGATTTCAAACGATTTCCACACTACCAAACTTCCACACTACCAAACTTTCCACTACTGACCAAACTTCCACACTTCCACACTACCAAACTTCCACATTTCTACATTTCCACCCTACCAAGTTAACTAAGGAAATTATTTGCGATTATGAATACATTTGATTATGCATTTAATACAGTGCCTTCATTGTGAATAATTTTGCTTTTGGTCATTCTCCATTGTGATGACGCGTTCTGTGCTCCTCTACCCGAAGTAAAAGCCAAATAAACAGAGCTGATGTAAGCCATGAATTTATAATAATATCGTGGGCAAAATCCACGTGTACCCATGTAGGCCTCGGTTCATAATATGCAATGAATTCCATCGAGAGGCGATGGACGCACCATAGTCACGCACGTACAATTACCCTTCAAAACTGAACAGAACTGAAGGCGATAGAGTAATGCCCGGAGTATAGTATAAATCAGTGTGTGTGCGAGGCAGAACGTCTTGCGGACCGTCCATTACCGCCGTTTTGGAAGTATTGCGATCGATAGCTGGCGTGACACATGGCAGCGCTCTAGAGCCTTTCAGTCCATCAATATTCAGTGTACTATAAACTAAATTCAGTACGGTATCCTTTTTTTATTTTAAATTCCCTTGCAGATTTACACCCCCGAGTTGCTCTCTCACACTCCATCACTACTCACTGAGGCACAGCTGCAGACTTACCTCGGTTGGTCTTTCGCATTCTCTCCCGCTAGGCTCCATATAATTGATCTCTCCTTCATCGGTTGAACAGCGACAGGCATCAATCTTGGTACATTTTTTTATTCCTTGAACGCGAACTGAAGCCAAACATACTACAAGATGGAAGAGTACTAGCTTCATTTCGCGTAGCCTTTCAATTTCAATTCAGGCTTTCAATTTCAATTCAATTCAATTTATTTGTTTGCCCCATTGCTTCTTACAATTCTCATTATTACATTGTATTGACATTATTGGCAGGAGATCCCAGCAGGCTCACACAATTTTATGCGTGAGCAGCGATAACCCGAGCGATAGCCGTATACAGTAGCTTACAGTGGAACCTCGATATAACGATGTGCCAAGGGACTGACCAAATTAGATCGTTATATCGGAGATCGTAATAACGAATTCCCGATATAACGATTTTTCGGGAAAAGAGCCAAAAATATCGTTATATCGGGGTATTGTTAATAATTGATTTTTCATGTACTGTATAAATCCCTATTGTATAACAAGCTGTTGACAGACACGTTACCGTTACAGTCCTTATGCAATGAGAACTAAATTATAAAGGAAAATTATTATACGACATAGCATTTTAGAGTGCGAATACGCACAAAGACGAGAGCTGATATGAGACCGTATTACACGGGTCTTATCTCCCTGACCGCGCGCTACGGAAAAACACTGTTGAAAGCCTATATTTTCGGAAAGATATTATGTCGTATAATAAACAATTTATTCAGCGGAAAGTTGTGTAATACGGCTGGGCATTTTTACTCGTCAGTGTTTATTTTTTCTCGCCTAAAGGCTCGAAAAAATAAAAACTGACTCGTAAAAATACCCAGCCGTATTACACAACTTTCCGCTGAATAACCTCTTTGTATTGCCCGGGAGTATTGTCATATCTTTTCAAGATGTTAATCCTCCTTTTTCATCGCGCGATGATTGATTTTATCGTTATATCGGGGTAAATTTTACGTTTGGGCTGCCAGATTGTGATCGTTATATCGGGAATATCGCTATATCGAGTATCCTTATATCGGGAGTTTTCTCCATACATTTACTGTAACATTTGCCGGGCTGTCAAATGTTGATCGTTATACGCGGAACATCGTTATATCGAGTATCGTTATATCCCGAGGTTCCACTGTACTAGAGACGGAGAATATATTAATCATCCGTCTGGTAGTTGCCTCCTGCTCAGACTTTCTTTGGGCTCGTCACGCAATCTTTTGAGGAAAGATTTTTACATGGAGATTTTAGCCCCCAGGCAAAAAACAAACACAAAAAAGCACAGAACAGCACTTAACATAATAAAAAGAAAACCTGACTGAGGGCCCAAGATGACCTAGTCTCCTATCCCGGCGTAGTCAATCGATAAAACTCTGTACCGATTTATCAAATCGATGAATCGATAAAAATCGGTAAATTTCATTTGATTGATATCTATTGTATCGATCAATCGGTAGAAATCGATGACACAATCATTTGTTTTATCGATTTTTCTTGATTTTTACCTATTTTTATCGATTTTGCACGGACTCCCCACGTGGTTTTGTGTTTGCGTTGCATTATAGCCTTCAGATTTTTGCTCTTACGAGCGTGTCTTTCAGGGATTTATCCTTCTGTATGATATGATCGATGTTTTTTATAAATTGTTTTCAGCAAGGCTGATTTTGTATTAATAAACTCCATATTTCCATCACTATTTGTTGAGGGTTTTTTTAAGAGTGGGTGACAGGAAGTGTGAATGTGTATATTGAAAGGTTTCGGACGGCTTGAAGTAAGTTTTGATATCCAGGAAGGATTCTTTTTTTAATCTTTCACCCTTAAACACAACTGTGTCAAGGAAATGAATTTCGTTCTCTGATATTTCGGCCGTGAATTTAATAGTAGGGTGGAATTTATTAGCTTGCTCAATCATGAAAACGATCTTTTCAATTGTTGTCCCAAAGGCAGAAGACGTCATCAATGTAACGTTTCCATTCTCTTGGCTTGGTATTCATTTTTGTTTAATTAATTTTGTTTCGATTTCTGCCTCGAAAATATTGGCAAAGGATACTGCCCATTTTCGTTCCCATAGCGGTTCCATGTGTTTGGAGATAATCCTTCTTATTGAAAGTTCTGGACTTCTCTCTTAGGATTAAACCAAGCATTTACCCTTAGGAAGCGTGTTGGGATCGGGGGGTTATAATTCTGGAACGATTTGACACACCGATTTTTTTAAATCGATTTTCACCGATTTACGCTACCAATCGATCGATAAAAATCACTTGATTTTTATCGATTTTTACCGGTACCTATTTTCATCGATTGCCTACGCCAGGTGTTTATCCTTTCGTACGTTCTTGTGAACGTGAAGATTAACTCCTTCACGTTACAACTGGTGAAGTAAATTAGTTTAATTGAACAAGTACATTTTGTTCATTGTCATCAGCTATTTTTATACCAAAAACCAAAAAAAACGTTTTCCGTTAGAAATCGATAAAATCATACAAAATCGATAATATCGATTTGACACACCGAAATGTTTTATCGATTTCTATCGATTTACGTTACCAATCGATAAAAATCACTTGATTGTTATCGATTTTTACCGGTACGATTTTTATCCGATTGACTACGCCGGGTTCTATGCAGCCGTTATTTGCGTAGTCGCTACGCAGCGGTTACTTGTGTCGTCAAGCAACGTGACGACACAAATAACGGCTGCGTAGGAAACTAAAGATGACCGGAATTTCTTTGTTTTATGAATAAAAGCCAAGCAAAGCGATAGAAAGCGAAGTCGAGGCGTTTCGATAAACTGGCTCCGTGGTAGCTACCGTCCGCAGCTGATGTGGGAATAAATAACTTTTTATGATTAATGAACTGAATTAATCCGCATAGTGGTAAAACAAAAACAAACACTAAACCAAATAATCCCAATGGCCTAAAAAAATTAAGGACAGTTTCAAAACTGAAGTCATGATGTAGAAAGTCCTTTGCCACAGGCCATAATGTTCCTCTTTATATACAACTCATCTGGCTGTGATTGGCTAAAATATACGGGGATTCCATGTTGTCCTTGCTGCTTTGAATGTCTCCATTTGTGTTCTTCGTCGCGATCGGTTATGAATTCGGTTGGTAGGTCTCGGAACATTTTGGTAATCGGTACTGCGCCTTACAGTATGTTTCCCATCGAGAAGATTCGTAGCCTGCGTAGGGCAAGTCGGTTTCCTTTCCGAGAGCGCGGGACAGGGGCGCGCGAAAGCGCGAAGGCGAAAAGAAAGCGCCTGACTTCCTCCCCCCCCCCCCCCCCCCCCCCCCCCCCCTCCGTTTTTTCGATCGCTCTTTTCGCCTTCGCGCTCCACGCTCTCGGAAAGGAAACGACTGTTTCTCACATGATACATAAATGCTTTCATAGATAGGTCCAGAGAAGCGCTGTGAAAGTATGTTCAATTGTTGGGTTTTAAAAATGTCGTGTCTCTATTCTGCTATTACCTTGTCTTGATATAAAGCTGTAGTAAGACTACACGCTGTCACGTTCTTCTATAATCTCGTCAACAAAATGGTCGCAAGGTAAAAAGTCAGCACAAAACATAGTCTAAATATTTTACATTTCCATGCACACTGAATGCCTACAACTATAAACAGTATTCGCCGATCACTTCCGTCCAAGCCTGCGATCAGGTATTTTTTCTTCTATTTGCCCCTTCCTAACACGCTATTGTCGTAGCCGAGCCTGCAATATCAAAAAAGCGACTGCGCTCTTGAGTTCATTTATTTCTTAAAGTCATTTAGCATATTCCGAAAGTCGTGCCGCATGCCATTCCGCAAACTCGTTCCTCCTTTTACGTACCCTCGCCGTCTGTTTGCCCGTATTTATACACATAGCGGATTATCAACTGCCAGACGGATGATTCGTCTGGACGGATTACTCCGACTACTCCGCGTTAGCCTGCGAGCAGGCTCTCATCGCGCGATGAGCGCGGAGCCAGGCCCGGAGCGCGATCGTGATCCTTAGTATTTCTCGTCCCACTCACATCGCGCTCCGCGCTCGAACGTCACGCAATACTAAGGATCACGATCGCGCTCCGCGCTCATCGCGCAAATGAGAGCCTGCTCGCAGGCTACTCGCGCGTTAGTTTGTGAGCCTGCTCGCAGGTTACATTTTGCGTATTTTGCGTAGTAAATCGCCTTCATATCGAAGCACCCAACATTGGAAAACGAAACACTCAAAACTCGAAAGTTTGAAATGCTGTCGACCAAAAACGAGTTTGGTTAATTGGTTACAGACATCTTTTTGCAATGGCGTGAATAGATTTATTTGAACGCTAAAATTAATTGAAACTCAAGTACCAACCACTCAGTTGGAGTGCAAACGGTTCGCCTAGCACACCTTAAACTTTCTGAACTTTAGTAAAAAGTTTGGTTTTCAATGATAAGGCCAATCAGATCTATAGACTGTTCACAGTCCCCTATTTTTTCGTGTGATTGTAGAGTTCAAGGGGCTGCCATCTTGGTTTCTTATGGCGAACGAAAACTGGGGAGAGTATTGACTAATAAATGCTTTACAGCATGTCTGGAATCAGTGGGGGTTTGCACTCCCAGAGTTGGGTGGAGATGGGGGGAGCATGAATAGCTGACTGCTGTGACATTTCAATCTGCCACTATCCTTCGAGTCTCTGCGTTTTACCAGTCGGTAACAAATTGTAACCTTTCAAAGCGTTTGGAAAATATACTTTATCTCAAAACACCGTACAAGTCCAATATTTATTTTATTCATGTCATGCTTATAACATCCAGAAACGCATTATTTTCATTCTAATCGACGACAGCAAACCTTTTTTTCCTTTTCCACTACAGTTTCGAAATTTGAAAACCTAAACCACCAAGTAAAATTACCAAAAAAATACAAAAAACTTTTGAATATTCTCTGACTGGAAACATTCGATCGTCCATTGAAAAATAATCAACTTGTCCAGCACAAAATGTTATGCCTGGAAAACAAGCCACAATGGCCCAATTTTCCAACTCAAAACAACCAATATGATCTACAGTTTCCAATCCACTCTTGTCATGATCCATAACAACCATTTTTTATCACTCCAAAAAAAATAGCTTTTGCACGCATTGCGTGCCTATGTTTGTACAATGTGATTATTTTATTCATTTTATTGTCATTTTAGTTATTTTACTGAATAGTTAAGTATATTGTAACAATAGAATCATTTAATTATCTCTTTTATTACATCTTATAATCTGAATTTTAAATAGGCTTATTTGTTAATTAGCTCTAATGCAAGTGTCCTCTATTAGCATGCAGAAATGCTAAAATAAATAAAGTTATTATTATTATTATTATTTGATACCCTCTTTAATACAGTTAGGTTAAAACTAACTCTAAATGAGCGTTTGTCCGAGTTTACAGGAAGAGGTCCTCTACGCTGGCCCAATTTTTTTGACTCGTTGCAATGGTTTGGTTCACAGAACAACATAATGCTTATCAATCCATTATTAAGACTCCCCCACTGGTGGTTCCCTAGTCACACATTCGCCACTATAGAAACGAAAAGCAATCTGGGGTGAGTCGCAACTCGCAGTCGCTTATGGGACCGTTACTGGGGACGCACCGCCATTTCGTCCCCAAGTACGGTCCCACAAGCGACTGCGAGATGCGACTCACCCCAGATTGCTAATTTCGTTTCTATAGCAACGAATTGGACTAAAAAACGTTTTCTTTTCTAACGCACAAAAACAACTCTTCTTATGTTAATAATATGGCTTTTTATATCTATTAATTTATATATCGAGTTCAAAACCTGTCTTGTGTTGTTGAACCAGAAATTCTAAGAGACTCCCTAATTTTCTTACTGATATTATTAAAGCTATACAGGGATAGTGTGGTTAATTTACAGTTTGAGTGCTGTAATGCTTCACATAAACTGGTAACACCGGTAATCGGTGATCTGATTATTACTCAGATGTAGTGTGGTTATTCTACAGTTTGAATTCTGTTATTGCTACACAGAGACTGACAACACCAGGCATCAGTGATTCTGATTATTTTTCAGATTCTAGTGTGGTTACTTTACATTTTGAATGCTGCAATGCTTCACATAGACTGGAAACACCGATATCGGTGATGTGAATATGGCTCAGAACTAGCGTGGTTACTTTACAGTTTGAATGCTGTAATGCTTCACATAGACTGGCAACACCGGTATTCGGTGATCTGATTATCACCCAGATTTAGGGTGGTTACTTTACAGTTGAATTCTGTAATGATTCACATAGACTGACAACAGTGGCATCAGTGATCCTGATTATGTGGCAGATCTAGTTTGGTTAATCGACAGTTTGAATTCTGCAATGCCTTCACATAGACTGGCAACACCAGTATCAGTGATCTGAGAAAAAAATGTCAGATGTTAGTGTGTTTACTTTGCAGCACGAATGCTGTAATGCTTCACATAGACTGGCAATACCGTTTATCGGTGATCCGATTATCACTCAGAGTTAGTGTAGTTACTTTACAGTTCGAATGCTGTAATACGTCCACATAGACTGGCAACACCGGTATCGTGATCTGATTATCACTCAGAGCTAGTGTGGTTACTTTACAGTTTGAATGCTGTAATGCTTCACATAGACTGGCAACCCCGGTATCGGTGATATCACCATGTATTGATAGTTTCCTTTAATTTACTTGATACTAGTATTCTACTAATGGAGTGAATACATTTGTCAGTTAATGGACAATATACCACACAAAGTTTGGTAACGGCACAGTGTTCTTTCTCCAGTGATTTACAGATACGTTCTACCCCAGACAGTGTTAGATTTGACGAACTGGTTACCAAATCTCTCAACAGTAAAAGACTGTTCAGATCTTTCATGTTGAGCCGGCATAGTAGCTTCCTCTTCATTCAATGCACTAATGACATCTAACAAAAATGATATCGCAATACAGTCCACATCAGTTAACCGCTCAAACGCGTATGGCCATTTTGACGCAGAGTAGTGTTGGGAATGATTCTTCATAGATGTTTTAGCAAATTCCTTGTCTTGGTATTCGCTAAGACACTTTCGCTCTTAGGAGAAGGGGTTTGGTCTCTGTATGAAGATGAAATACTTTCAAGTAACTTTTCCATTAGTTGGTCATCTTTTTTCTTTGATAAAATACCAGCCATGAACTGAACAACCATTGAGGACACATTTTCTTCTGAATTTCCCTGTTCGTTACAAACCAACGAGCAGCCAAAATTCAATGAACAGTCAAATGAGTAAAAACTAAAGTGCTTTGTGGTTTCAAAAGCAGATTTCCTAAAAGGAGGGCCACAATGAAGAAGACCGCTTGCCTTCAGCTTTTCGACTTCTTCTGAATTAAACTTTTCTTCCATGTCTCTTTCATCAAAAATTGGCTTTTTCTGCAGAAGTAGATGAAGCTGCTAATTCTGATAATTTGTCAAATGTACTTTCCAACAACATTTGAAGCCTTGTGTTTCGCAGGAATTTCTTCGTCTTATATATTCTGACTCAGCATTATGTTTAGTTCAAAAATGTTAACAACTTCAGAATAGAGGTCAGTTGCCGAGACAGGGAGATCATCAGTGTTCTTGAATTTTGTAAGGCTAAACTCCATGTACCAGCACATCAAGAAAACAAGAGCACAGGAATGTGAGCAAAAACTAACCAGATTCTCATTCTTCATTACATGGTCAAGCACAGTGTTCTTCATAGATTCATTTGCCTCGAAATACTTTTCAATGTGCTCTTTCACTTGTTGTGAAGAAAAACCTGTAATTTCCACGTATTGATCAAAATGAATTCCTCCAATCTTATCAGATTCGTCGGGTCTTGATGTTATCATAATAACAGAAACCTCTTAAGATCTTTCCTTTGATTAATTTGGCACACAGTGCGGCTAACCGGCGTTTTCTCTTTAGCATTATTTGGATACTGGGCTTCCGAGTTATCAGCGATGTAATCTTGCAGTGAATACTCGTCATACCCGTCAATGATAATCAAAACTTCCTCGGGGTTTTTAAAATGTAATCAAATAACGAGTCATCAATGTTTGAGTTGTCATCCAAAACTGAAGAACAGTTTAAGAATTTCTCTCAAAGTCACACAGTCATTTCCAAGTAAATTCAACTGACGGAATGTCAACAAGTACGCAAACTTAAAATCCGGGATTTGTACATCTTGTGACTGAAATAATTTATTGTCAGCCCAATCACGAATCAGCTTTTGACAAAACAGAGATTTTCCAATCCCTGCTTTCCCAGTGAGAAGAATAGATTTTGGAATCTGTTCACCATCGGTAGTGCAAATGAATATTTCTTCACAGTTTTTTTACTTGAGTTCCACTCAGTTGCCCCATAATGACTCAGGTATTCACTTCTTGTTAATCTCCTATCATCCTCACAGAGGGCCTTCCTACCACGTTGTATTAGAAGATTTGTGAATATATCATCTGTTTTCGCGTTAGAAATGGAGGAAGAGGCTAACAATTTGGGCTGGAACTCGGTTTGGCCTGTTATAGATGCTTTCAAAGTGCTTGTGTAGGCACATAGAGCTGAACAAAAATAGTACAATGTATAAAAACAACATCAACAAGTAATTTAAGTAGTTTGACGGATTCCTAGAGAAATACTGGCAATTTGAAACTGCAACACATGCAGTCTTCTCCTATTATGAAGGTCAGATTTGGGACCGTTTTGGTACGGTGATAGCATGATTCCCATGGTAAGAGCGGGAGTTGGAATACACCACAAATTTTTCTGTCGCATCATTAGTCACAATTGTTCACGTGGTACACCTCTACGGACAATTATAATTCAATTATGGCCTAGTAGAGACATGGGCCAATGCAAAACATTGAATCGGTCGGCAATCTAGGAGTGTATTGTAGGGCCGATTTAGTGGCATGTCTAGGGTTAATCCTGAAAAACCGAACCCAGGAATTAAGTGACCTACATTGGGTAGATTAATCAGGTTGTTGGAATAAATTATCATATCTTAACCATTGCTTTTTAGCTATTGTATGAGAGCATGAGTTAATGGTACTAATTTTGAATTGGATGCTTTTAGTCTCACCTGGGGAACTGTTTTCTGTGGCATCATTTCTTGCCAATAAGTTTTTCCAATATCAATGTTGTTTCCCGCGGTCAAAGACATCTCCAAGCAACTTTTCTTGGATTGTCTCTCTGGTTAATGACAAATGAATGATTTCCAGTATACCGAGCATCAAAATAGACGATTTAATGACAATAATAGCAATGTTTGAGATTTGATTTCTCCTGGTAATGAAGATCATTACACTGTAACCAAGTTTCTGTCTGGTTGACTGCAATTGATGTTGCATTTGGCTGAGGTTACGGGTGGGCCGCACTTGAACACAGATGGCAGATCAAGGGTCCTGGTAGCTGCAAAAGAGTCCTATCATGACACCAAGGAACACAAGTCGAAAGCAAACATGAACCAAAGTACATCCGGAGAAACTTCCTCAACTTGCGTCGTCTGCAATTTTCTTCCGCTTGCTCTCTTTTGATTTGTCGAAGTGTCACCGCACCGTAAAGCATGAAGCATATCCAGCAAGCAAATACAGTAGTATAGGTAATAGCAGCGACATTCCGGGGTATTAACCACGAGCTCACTGTAGAAGTGTACTTGTCATAGCAAAGTTGTTTGGTGAAATCGCTGGGCTTGGGGGAACAGTTGAATGTCAGTCTATCGTTGGCATGGTAGTGTTGAAGAGCAACCGACGACAACGCCCAGGGAGTATGGAAAAACAAAAGGAGCTGAATACCTCCACAAATGGTTTGTGAAGTGAGTGCTAAACTGAAACAGACCATCCATTTCTATGGAGTATCTGGAAAAAGAAACAAATGATAAAAATATGAGTAACAAACACTGACAGCTATACACATATTATTCCAAAAACTAATTTTATTTAGCATCTATGCATGCATTACAGGCCTATTGACATTAGGTAATAGTTCAAGTGACCAAGGAAAAATATCTAACTAAATTTCACAGCTTTTATCATTAGTAGTAGGGTTCCCGCAGTCCTGGAGGACCCATTGGATCAGCCATCTAGATGGAAACCGTCTGTTGTGACTGTACCGTCCCACGCGTAAATGGCAGTCTCGTTGGCACTTTTTTCCAGACAAAGGTTCTCTTCGACGGTGAAAGATGTCTTCGGACCGATCACTGGACAGCTAACCGCCCGCCTTAAGCTGGGCAGTCCCCAGCCAGTAAGGTGCTGTCCCGCCACAGTTCACCTGCTCACAGGGTGCGTGGGGCTTAGGGCTTGTCAATCTGACAAGTGGACTGCAAACTTCGCACCAGACACAACAAAACAAAACAAATCCAATTCAAGACTCCAGCACTAAAGTTGGCACATGGAATGTGCGAACTATGACAAACCGCTGGTCTATTGGAAGACCTCCTGGAAGTGAACATTGACACTCGCAAGACAGCCGTCATCGACAACGAACTGAAAAGGCTGCAGATGGACATTGTAAAGACTCCAAGAAAATACATATATTTTCCCCTGGCACTCTCGGAGAAAAGGATTACACTTTCTTATGGCAAGGAACTGGGCCCCCGAAGAGAACATGGTGTAGGCTTCGCCATAAAAAAAACCAGTCTGCTCGGATCCATCGCACCACCCTCCAAAGGGTCTGAGAGAATCTTAAATATCCCGCCTGCAGTCATCTGCTGAACCAGTCAGCCTGATCAGCGCATACGCCCCATACTGACATCCTCGTCCGGACACAAAGGACAAATTCCGCAGTTACTGCGATATTCTCCATCAAGAACAACTATTTCATCCTCGCGACGTCAACGCCAGAGTGGGTACAGATCGTGATTCCTGGCCTTCCTCGGTCATCATGGCATCGAGAGGATGAACGAGAATGGGCAACGGCTTCTCGAGTTCTGTAGTTTCAATGGCATGTGCATTACAAACAGCTTCTTTGGAACAAAATCACAGCACAGAGTATCTTGAAGGTACCCGAACCGAGTTTCCAAGTCCAAGTATTGGCACCAGCTGGGACTGATCCTCACAAGACGCACTGGCTGAACAGAATCCATCCCACCCGCAGCTACCAGAGCGCAGACTGTTTTGCAGTCTACGCAAGAGGGGAAACCCCGCATAGATGTCAACAACACTCACCACTCTGAGCTGGTAGAGAGCTTCCTTAAAGCCTTGCAGGAGGATGCTCTTCCAAATGAACCTGGCAGAGATGCAACAGAAACCTGGGAATGCCTCAGAGATGTCATATATGACACCACACTCTCCACTTTTGGAAAGCGGCAGGGTAAGAACCAAGATTGGTTCGAGGCCCACTCGGATGTGATGCTCCCGGCTATCGAAGAGAAGCGCAACGCTCTTATTGCATACAGAAATCATCCAACGATACGGATATCACCACAAGGTTGATAATGAATGAAAAGAAAACAAATACGCTAACGTCTTAGACTAAGCTACTGGAAATCTTTAAATGATAATTTAAAATAATATATTATCTTCATTTTACCCGTCTGCCAAATCCAGTGTTTGAAAATATTTTGGCAAGCATATGTCCAAGACGCTGTTTAAAGGACAACACCACACCTTGCTCAAGATTAGGAACACTGTATATTTGCTTTAACCGGTGAATTGTAAAAATTGGGTGCTTATTTTCATTTTTTGCTTGCTGTTTTTTCAAAACACATTTTAAGCACCTAAAACCCATGTCCAATAAAGTGCTATCATCTACCAGGGTTGATCAGGGGCTTTGGGTATATGGTATACAGGCCAGGGTTTTTGGTATACAGTATTATTTTTATGCTGAAATATGGGTATTTGGTATATTTTGGATGAAACTCAATATTATATTAAGATATCAAGTTGAAAGTGTAAAATCCCTTTCATTTATCCTCGATATAGAGCATATGTTCTCTTCTGTGGTGGTCTTATTTTGGGTATAACCGGGGTAGTTTTTTTAAGCTAATGGTAGGTCATGTTTATTTTATCGTTTTAATGCGACATATACCGGTATACAAGCCAAATATTTGATAAAATAAATAAATGTAATGTTTAATGAAAACTCATTGCCAGTAAGAACTGAATTACAGAGTAGAATACAAGGTATCGATGATTCTCATGTTTCTCTTTCGGTTTTAATTTAATCCGTAGGGACCGTGGTTCTACTGGCACAAATGCACGGATTAACCCTATTCTGCCTGCGGCTTTTTTTTCGTTCCTGAGCTGGGGGGGGGGGGGGGGGGCAGATAGTGACCCCCCTATGTATCTCGAAAAGTATAGACGCTATGAAAATGAAACTTGCATGGTGTGTAAAGCATCCAAAAATCTTTATTTTAGTGGCAGTCACGTGTCAATTATAACGTCATACACGCCATAATGGACGTCATACATTAAAAAAATCCGCCATCTTGGATCCTAAATCTTGGATCTCTAAATTGTTCAGAAATGTCAGAAAATCTCCAAATTTGTTTTGAAAAATCAAGAAAATATAAATATGCTAAAACGGCAAAGATTTTGGAAGGATTTCATCGTAAAAAAGCAAACATTTTATGAAAACTGAAATTAAGCTAAAAAAAACAGCAAATTTGGGTAAAACGATCTGTATCTCGAAAGTATTTTGCTATAAAAATGACACTTATGTGGTGTATAAAGCATTCAAACATGTTGTTTTAGTGACAATCACAAATCAATTATGATATCATAATGATATCACGCCAAATAACGTCATACTTTACAAATGTCCGCCATCTTGGATCCGCCATCTTGGATTTTTCAATTGTTCAGAAATGTCAGAAAATCACCAAATTTGATTTGAAAACATCGAAAACAATATAAGGATGCAAAGATTGCAAAGATTTGGAGGAAACTATTCGTAGAAATCGGAAATCTCATGAAAACTGAACATTAAGCTGAAATACCAAATTTGGCTAAAAAGGCCTGTCAAAACTTGGTTGCCATGGAAACATCAAGTCACATGATCAAAAAATTACATACCAAAATGTTCCCAGATAATTTTTAGGAAAAGTCATAAAGTTTGGCTATGATTGCTTGAATGCTCTTTAAGTACGATAAATTTGAAGTCAGCGCGGGCACTTTCTGCCCCCCCCCCCCCCCCCCCCCCCCCACCCCCCCACGGCAGAATAGGGTTAATAAGTCTCGAGATTTTGCATTGAGAATTGTAATTAGGTACCCTCCCACGTATCCTTGGTTGTAATCAAGTCTCGAAAATTCTACAAAAACTGTTTGTTTGCATGAAGAAAACGCAGAAATAACGTTGTGTCCAAATTATAGCATTTTAGAGCGGGTTTTTACTAACCAAGTTGTTACGAAAATGTTGGTGCCCTTCTTTGGGGCACCAATAGTTGGCAGCCATAAAATTGTACAAAAAGTAACGTAGATTCTAACCGTCAATACTATTAGCTTTCATTTCAAAATTCTAATGTTATTATCACGTTTGGAAATGTTACAAATTACATACAAACATCCCGCAGGCGTTTTGTAAGAAACGCGTTTATCCGAGACATCACACATTTTAAATGCTTTCATTTCCGAAACGAAGCACTGAATCGATACCGCACTTTGCATAGAGATTAATATTTTGTATATATAGAATATGTGAAATTAAAAGAAGAGGGTTGTAGAATTAACAGTTTTGATTTTATATGCACCCCCAGAATTTACACACTATATATCACTGCGTCAGCTGCTAATTATAACTCCCATGGCTATTAAAATTACTTGTGTTGTGCAAGTCTGGCATAAAATTACAGCATATTTAGAGTTTAATTATGCATACAATCTTGACAGCCTGAGTATCGTTCTCTTGTCTGTTGCTTTTGTCATAGATGACGCGGAATCGAAAAATGCGCTATTCAGTAGATTTTTTCACCATAAAACAAATTTTAAACAAGTCTCAGAAATTAAGACGCCAACGTTAACTCATCTCGTAAGCTGTGAAGATTACTCACTAGAAAAGCTGGAAAAATTTTCTGAAACGTTTACCTGTTTACAGAACGTCGAGAAATCGTAGAGCTGTCGAATCGCCGGTCCGCCCTGAATGTATATTCAATATCCGATTCTCGTGATCGACCTGATCGCACTAGCTACTGTCGTTGCCAACCCGTGCTTCCTCGCGCAAAAAGAAACGCAGATTAAAATCCACAGTCTAACGTAGATAAAACACTTATTTCCTTTGGTGAAGTTCCTTCTTTTTGGAATAAAAAGTTCTAGTTACAGACGCTACCAACTTTCCGGAACACCTGCAACGTCGCCATGGCCGCCTCTTGACCGAGGAGACTGTGCCCGAAGAACTTTACTAGACTCGCTCTGATTGGTCGAAGAAAGAAGCCTATTGGCATCGGCTGTTCGTCTAATAATCACGCAATTGTCGAAAAATACAAGAATTTGTCTGAAAAAAGTCCTTAAGGTTTACAAATTTGTCCTCTGTTTCTTTTCTTTTTTCTTGTCAATCTGACGAAATTTTGCTGAAACACGGCTTATTATAGACCTTTTAGGTTTTTGAGACAAACAACAACACAACTTGTATAAGTAATCGATATGGATAGTCACTATATATGTACCAACACAATACTGACGGGGAATGTTATGTGGATGGAGCAAGCTAAATAGCCTATAGGAGTTGTTTATTTGAGGGCTAGCATTTTGTCACATATCATGTGATTAGAAACAACGATTGTTAGCAGATTATCTACCTTATTCGTACTAATTTTCGCGCGTACTTGATTTCAGTTCGAGAAATCGACAGATCAGTATTTTGCGAGGCTTTATTTTGCGCGATTTCAGACAAAAAGGGCTCGAAGGCTTAAAATTTTGCGAAAATACCGTCGTTATTTTAGCCTTTTTTTTCAACGCGAAAATTAAGACGCGCGCACTGGTTACAGTGAAATGTGCCGCTCATGATAAGCTTCTGAACAGATTTCCATGAAGTTTTAATTTTCTGGAAGTTTCTAAAGATTGTCGCATTTCTAAACCTTTTTACAGTCTGTTTTCTCGAGGAAACAAAACTCAAAGCTCGGTATATCAGTTGGTCACTAGTTTTCTCAAGAAACGGAAGTCGAAAATAAAATGTTGATTTCCGTTGTTCCTACAAAAAAAAGTACCCCAAACTGTAGTTTGAATTTTGTTTTACGTTTTCTATAAAATTGAAAATTAAATTCCACTGGCTTCCAATTTCAATCGGAACAGTGCCAGTATTGTAATAAAGCTTTCGTTGTTGTACTTCTTTTGAAACAGTTTTTAAGCATATATTTTTACGATTTTATTTCTCCGTTTACTCCTTAGTTTTTGTTTCGATTGAGAAGATATATCAATCACTCGAGACAGTGTTTCATCGGCTATCCAAACACCTCGAATTTCGTCAAAAATACTCCGCTATACGCGTGTCGTGTTTTCAACGCTCTTCCCGGTGTTTGGATATCCTGATGAAACAGTTTTTCTCTCGTGTTTGATATATTACATCTACGTAGGTAGAGTGATTTTACTTAACCCGTGATATATAGTTACTACACAATTAGATACTATTAGACACTGGCTAATTCCATTGTTTTCTTTTGTTTAGTTTTTGACTATTTAGCACTGTTAGATGTTATTTCACGGGTTAAATGAAATCACTCTATTCTCTTTGGGAATTCGTTCGTGATACTGATAACATTTACAAAGCGATGCTGAAATTAATTCAGTCTGACGTAAATATTCATAATTATAATCCATCAAATATTTTTCTCGCGCGCGATTGGTCTAAAACACGTCACGTGACGCAGCCAAAACTGGGGAATATCCGGTGATATTCCCCAGTTTTCAAAGTTTACGTTTTACGTTCGCAAGTTCAGTTTTCGTCTCAAATAAATTGCTAAGTTTAATAGAACTGATTGTTTTGAACAGACTAGAAACATTTTTGGACGCCAACATAATTAGTTTTATGTTTAACAGCTTGGCCGAGATCTTCCACGGCAAACCGATGAGAGCGGCCTTGTGAAAAAATATTTAAAGGATAATAACCACAATAGCCTCCATTTGGCTTCAAAAATATGTTCGGATATTTGTCCTTGGACATTATCTGTTCCTCGAAGCTCACAGTTTTCCTCGAGCTTCGCTCTCGGAAAACTGTTCGCTTCTCGGAACAGATAATGCCCGCGGACAAATATCCGAGCATATTTTTGAAGCCAAATGGAGGCTATTGTATAGATAATGCATGCGGTAGTACATGTACAATCAAATGTCAGTTTCACACAAATTTGCGACCGGTGACAAGTTCACGTCGGACCAGGAAAATGTGACGTACTGAAACAAGCAAACACACACACACATACACACACACAAAAGTGCCTCGATGATTTTCAAGTTGCCTATTTTCAAACTCTTGTTTCTCCATCCTCCTTAAAAACGTTCCTCTTCCCTCACCTGCCTCACAACAAACGCGACAAACCTAACGGAACACTACATATGGGATGTCTCGCTAATTCAACGAAATTATGACACAAACTGTTTCATTTTACAGCCTCTCGGTAAACATAATTTTGAAGTATCCATTCCAGCCATGACCATTTCGGAAAAGGAGAGCGAGAATATGTACCACAAATTGACGACGGGGCGACGAGATCAGAAGGACAAGGAAAATATGACACGCAGCGCATTACAGCGCGCGCGGGAGTGGGTACCACAATATTCCATAGAAACATCCCGTTAACACTGTGTATAATGTACTGCTTTGTGTGTAAGAATGTTTAACAATAATAACACCGCTAAGTGGTTTGGCAATCACATACAAGGAACAAAATTTATGAACAAATGTACACTATGTAAACCTAATAAATATATTTACACCCGAAGCCACGAGGGAAAACCTGGCAGCTGATTGACCTTAACAAAATAGATCAGATAATTGGACATCAACAGTGTCATAACTGCAAGAATTTCGAGTCAAACTTGGACTCGTTTTCTTGCAAAAAACTTCTCAATCGCTTCTTTATTTACAAAGAAAGTTACGATAAGTTTCATTTCAGTTCCAGATTGGAGGAAGACATGGCATCGTTAATAGATTGTATTCGTTGTTTAATCCTCGTGCCAACTCTGTTCTGTCGCTGCCTCAAAAATTCGTTCAACTCCTTCTCGCGTTTTTCCCTGTAAAACAAAAAATACCACATGTCAATTCTCATTACTGACTGCCATACATTACTTGTACAACAAGAAACACTGTTGGGCCCTACGGTACCTTGGAACGAAGGATGCGGTTGCTGCCGCTGAGGTAGCCGCTGACATCTTCGTGTTTCCACCAGTGTGTAGCATCATTTCACTAAAGAGGAATGATGAGACATTATCAGGAAAAACAGAACCAGAAAGAAAACATTCAATAATTTCCTCTTTTTGCTCTTAACATCTGTGTTTGTCGTTAAAAGAAGAAACACGTGCTAAAAAAATTACCTCAGCTGTGACGTCACTTGTTGGTCTTGGTCTCCAAGTACGCTTTCTGCCGTGGGGAACTGGGCACGAACCATCTCTGGAGTGGGAACTGGGATCTCCTTGAACCCAGGGTCTGCTCCTTCCTCGTCCCTATGGTAACAAATACATAAATACAATTAATTAATTACCTTCATCTTTTAGTCGCATGCATGTTCACTCAATGTCGTGCTTTTAGCTTAAACTATCCAAGGCGAAGACAACTCTAAGAGCTGCAGTTGATGATGGTTCCAAGGTAGTTTCTGTTATGAGTTAATGTGTTAAAACAAAAAGGCAGCTGGGCCAAACGAGGACGAGAGTTGCCGAGAGATGGCTCTCTCAAGAGTTTTCTTCAACTCTTATCGACTATCATCACCTCGGGCCAAACGAGAGAAAACTCTCGACGACTCTCAGTAAAATTTTGAGCAGGTTCGAATTCGATGAGAGCGTATGGGAGTCGCTGAGAGTACATGAGAGTTTCAGGCCAAACGAGAGCGAGAGTTGAACTCTCATCCTCGTTTGCCCGGGCGTTACGCTCGGTCAAGTAACAAAGTGTCTCGATAGAGAAGAAGCCGGGGATCTCAGAAAGTGAACAATCAAATACTTGCGATTCGCTGTAGACACAAAAAGCTTCTCACTTACATTTCATCATCGCTCATGACATCCTCATCAGGGAGGCCATGTAACAGTGAAGGCACGTCAGTAGGCAGCAAATCCTTACTGAATGGATCAGTCCTACGGTCGAACAATAACACGACAGTCAACATCCCCGGGGGGGGGGGGCTCCTATGCAAATGTGACGGGGGGGCATGTAACAGTGAAGGCACGTCAGTAGGCAGCAAATCCTTACTGAATGGATCAGTCTTACGGTCGAACAATAACACGACAGTCAACATCCCCCCGGGGGGGGGGGGGGCTCCTATGCAAATGTGACGGGGGTGGCATGTAACAGTGAAGGCACGTCAGTAGGCAGCAAATCCTTACTGAATGGATCAGTCCTACGGTAACACAACAGTCAACATCATGGTATTTACAAAACATCACAAGAGTGAAACGAGTGTCACGCGAGCCATGCATGCCTTTGTTTCAAAGTTACTAACATACTACTCCCGGAGGAACTCCTATATAAATGTGAACGGGGGCCACGTAGCAGCTCTCATAAAATCCAACACTTGGTAGAACGAACAATAGGACATACAATATCATCAATGCCCATAGCCCTATCAACAACAGAGCTGCTACACACAGAAGACCAATGAAATTAGAAGCTTACGAGAGGGCGAGCGACGTGGTGACGGGGGTGATATAAGGTACCAGAATCTCGTTTAGTGGGTGTCTCAAATTCATTTTCATCCCTAAGAGGTACCAATTCTAAAACGACGAGTAGAGTTCCTTCATATCTTTTTCCAGCTTAATAACCCTAAAAGATACCGGAAAAACTCTATCGGTGGCCATTTTAGATTTAAACACCCTAAGAGGTACCAATCCTCGATCAAAGGTACGACGATCACAACCTCGTTCCCAGGGTCTCTCTTCTTCCCGCCCCCAGGGGGGAGAGAGACCCTGGGAACGAGGTTGCGACAATCACCCCCGTCACTCTCATACGGGAGTCGCTACTAGAACATCTCTTGTCTTTTTGTCTCTAAGAAAGATAGCATAATCTTATTAGCTCTTATTGGGAGAAGGTTCAAGCAGCATTCTTTATAAGTTTACAGTTTTTATCACGTAAAAAAAAACATCACGGCAATTTGTCTTACCATCGAGGAATCCAAACATTTGATATCGTTGATTTGCTGCCATGGAAACGAGAGGTTGGCATGGAAACCGCTTCCACGTCATTACACCGGGAATAACATCCTTTAAAAAGAAAAGATAGAAATTGTAAAATTGCAGTTCACTTGTATTTGCTGTTGTTATTTTCGCGTGTACTGTGTATATTTTTTATAGAAAACGTTTCCATACAAATTGAAAGCTTTTAAGATTGCATGTAATGTAAGTGTAAACATCACCAAACTTTAAGTTTGTTGACGTTGGCAGTACATTACATGCAATCTATTTTGATCATCCTGATCCATACTCCTGTGACTTGTAGCATTTCCTTTCAGTTTTTTGGACAGCTTAAAATATTATTGAGAGGTTTCACTCGTATGTGACATAATCGCCTAATATAGCGTGACCAAGCGTGACTAAGTGTGACCTAGCGTGACCAATTAAGTAAAGACACCATATTTACACTATTAGCCCCGTCCCTCCCCCCCCCCCCCCCCTCCCCACTCCTACGGTCAGGCATAACAATATAATTCCTCGCCCTCCCCCAACCCGATTGTGTTTACTAATCTACAGAAATTTCAGTTTCGATCTGGTTGAGAGGGACCCTTTAACCTGAGCAGACTGAGAGGGAAATTCGACGGTGTTTATCCTGCCGACTACGCCATGTTAGATGGGCTAGACCACGTGCTCTACTGTTCGACCCCAGCCCCCTAGCAGATAACACAACAGTGGTGACTGACAATAGAGAGATTAAGCACCACGTTCTACGGCAAACGTCAGCTTGCACTCAATTTTCTTTACTTTTCCTCCAATCGTTTAAATAAATCCATCAGAAAAATCGAAAATAATCCACACGTTCACGACAAACGCGAAACTACTCTCTTTGACGTACAAACGACAAACGCCAGACGGCAAAAGTGGGATTTTTGCCGTTTGCGGGAAAAACAAACGTGATGCTTAATCTCTCTAATATCATTGACTTCGACTTGTACCTGAAGGAATTAAGTTATCCTGTCTTATCGTAAAGTTTTTAAAGTCCCCCACCACATAAGCACCCGTTATTATTATGCTCCCCTTTAAAATACGTCCCCCACCATACCCCTTCTCCCCCGGGGAGCCTTTATAGAGGTAATACGGTAGTTGCATTGAGCAACGTTTCGTAACATTTTGTGATTTATTAACAGTGTTATTCACCTGTCTCTCCAGATATTTTCTGCCCTGTTTCCCTGACTTTCCTGATGTTCTGTTTCGTGGCAGAGGACACAATGATAATCTTCATCCACTTCTGCGTACGGCAGCGGAGGTTTGAACACTTGTAAACCAGGCGCGGGGTTCTAAAAAGATAACATTATTCAGGTAATCACCTTACGTTTCAAAGAAAAATATATACACCTATTTCAATTAACGTTGTCGGATAGAATGTTTTTAAAAGCCCGCAAGACAAGACCAAAAGGTAGCATGGGTAAAAGTAGAAAACTGCTGCACGCACCGAATACTAATGAGAAGTAACATGAAAAACGTTATTTCAAACGTGACCTAGCCTGTTAACAAGCGTGTTACGTGACTTACAAAAATATGCATGGAGTGGTAAGAAGTGGGCCTAAACAGCGAGGCAGGCACCACAAGGGGCACGGCCTCAGGCTCCTGCACAGCCATGTCCTCTTGCGGGGTTGCAATTATGGGGCTTTTCATCTGTGGACTATGTACTCTGTCTCCATCAGCCTCTTCCTTAGTTTCCTCGCCGCCTTCTGTGGTCGGAGCATGACTGGGGCTTCTTATCGACGTCAGAGGTATGCTGCTGACCAAGTTGATGATCTCGTCCTGAAACAGTCAGAAATTATTACTCCATAAAAATAAATGATTACTCCACAGAAATAAATTACTGTAGTACTAAATTAAAATAAATTACAGAGCATAACATTCTAAGAACATCGCCATCAACATCCACTTTCTCCTTACAATATCAATAAATGTCAAGCAGACAGGTGATGAGAATATAGAAAATCATCAACTGGAAGATCTTGTCTTGATGTTTGTACCAGCAATTTCTCAGAACTAACATTTAAAGAAACTTTCTTTCGTGTATAGCAATATCAGTAATGATTAAGGTTATTCCTTAGTATTGCACTGCGCATCCTTTCTGCGCATAATCTCGCGCGTAATTAGCGCACGCACATTAAAAACATGGCGGCTTTTTCATTGTGGCTATGCTCGCCAGAGAGGTAAATGATTGTTTTCTCGTAAACGAGCGTGGTGACCTATCATTTTTTTCGCATATTTAAGTCTAGTAATCATCTTCTTTCTATACAAGGAGTATAGACCAATTCTCAGTGCAGGAAAATTAATAATCACTGAAAACGTGAAAAAATACGTGTTTTTGGTTGATTTTGTAAGGAATTATGAGGTATTTTAGTCGATTATATCTCTTTCGCGGGCTGGTGACCTATTCTTTTTATTCTATATTTTGAAACATTACATCACAATGTTCAACTAGGGAAAGTTTCAGCTTCAAAAAACGAGAATGCAAAGCAAATCGCGGTCTGACTCAGGAAAATTCACCCTCATTCCCAGGGTCTCTCTCTCGCTCCAGGGCGGGGAAATGCTCTGGGAACGAGGTTAAGGAACTCTTCTATGATTGGTCAATTGGTCCTAATTTCTTGAATCCAACCAAAACCAAATTTAGGTGGCAGAACTTTGGAGTACCTATGCTTTATTTCGCTTTCACGTCCAAACCGTTGCAGCTAACGAGCTCAAAATTGGCAGGTTTAAAGATAAGCTTCTGGAGTTCTGATAACCGCAGAGCGCGCGCAAACTGTGTTCAGCCACCTTAAACAAGAAAGTAAATAAATGAGATATTCCCTCCAGGTTGTTGTTAACTTTACCTCAGCGCCGACTCTCAAGGGACGGACCAGCTTTGGCGGGACATATCCTGAGGATGCATCAGCCACTGAGTGAGGATTATAACCGAATATTCCATATTGTTTAGGGACCTAGGAAACATAATTAAACTTTAAACAAACCAGTACCATAACAATATTTTTGGTGAGAGATACATTTGTATATTTTAATACCAGCACAGAACCTCTGGTGCATGTATAAATTTGCATGGTATTTCTAAAGCCTACAATTGCTGGACTTGATTTTGCGGTTTAGTGCGCAGAATAATACTCAATCTGGGTCCAGTTTTCGAATTTCCTTTCGATCGCCGATGATCTTGAACACAGTACTTTGGCTATATGCTTCACAATTCTAGTTTGCATTTGTCGAGTGAATAGTGATCCATAAAAGTAGTTTTCTCGTGTAAATTGATAGATGTTGTTATAACAGTGTAATTAAAATCTTGAAATCGTCCAGATTGTATACAGACTATTTATGACGAGATCGATTACCTTCAGGTTATAATAAGGAACGTGCGTTTTGACATTAACAACTGTTGCTTGAACATTTAATGTACCAAGGGCGTCGACATCCTGTTGAAAAGATGAGATTATAAGTACAATCAACTTTACTCTAGATTGTAGTAATTTATCCAGCGGCAAAATATAGATATATAACTGGAGTTTAGTTGGATCATACGTGTGCTCTCTCCTCTCTCTCACTCTCTTAGAGAGCTTTTGGCGGAGGATGGGCTGGATTTTGTCCGTAATAGAGGGTGTCCCGTAATAATGGGGTGTCCGCAAGGCGAGAGTTGACGGTATGTGGAATGACGAGTATGCAATCTGATTTCTATCTAAAGGATTTAAATGATGGTTTTAGAAATGTTAGGCAAACGTACCATGTCATCTTTTGTATCAGGAGACTTGTACGAAGGAAAACAAAACGGAAAAATGCCTTCAGACTTGATCAGCAAAGCAACTTCAGCTTCATCGAATAGCTTCTCCTCCTCACTCTCCGCAAGTTGACTTCCTAAAGCAACAACAATTTATGACAAGAAAAATATTAATCAGTCAGTGACAGAAGCTACGCGGAAAAAGATTCTGAGTTCTCCCAACAGGAGTCGAATCTATGACCTTCCACACACCGGTCGGACGCTCTAACCACTGAGCTACAGGTGACTCCTGGGAGCTTAGGCCATATAACTAGGTTCAAATGTGACAAACTTCCCGCATACTGCTAGGATTAGATTTGTCGATGAGTAAGTCAGAACAATCTCTTTGTACTTTGATAAAGTTACATATACAGAAAATAAGAAATTACGCGAGAAAAAAGTGACTCATTAGAAGGTACTAGCCAACTGAGGTAACCTAAACGACTAAAGAAAAGTTAGCTAAAACTAGAGAGCAATGGAAACAAATAGCAAGTTAAAACTAGCAATGCAAACTGCAAGTGATATACTGTCAGAAGCTTTAGAAATTAGAAGGATGCAACACATTGATGCCGGTTTCGAAACGTTGATAACCAAAGCTAATTATGAAAACGACTTTTTCCTCAATGGAACCTGATAAACCCCAACCAGCCCAACCAAACGAAAACGGCTGAAACCATTAGAAAACGGCCTTAGTGTGACATTTTCACTGAGTGTGTGTAGTAACACGACCACACGTGATGTACACCTAGAAGGAATTTTTAAAGTGACTTGGCAATAATAATAATACTTTATTCAAATATAATTAAGACGAAATCCATTAGAAAATCGAGTAATATTTCTGGCCAGTGGACAAAAACCTGTACTATGACGCCATAAGCTTTCACGCTTAAACTAGACATTCATGAGCCATACCTTAACGGTATTCACCAAATAATATAACTCCACAATCCTTAAATTGCTTTCCGCCTTGAGTTTCCTCCCGTGAATTGGTTGAGTCATGAGAGGTGGCAGCCATATTTAACAAAAACATGGCTGCCACCTCTCATGACTCAACCAATTCACGGGAGGAAACTCAAGGCGGAAAGCAATTTAAGGATTGTGGAGTTATATTATTTGGTGAATACCGTTAAGGTATGGCTCATGAATGTCTAGTTTAAGCGTGAAAGCTTATGGCGTCGTAGTACAGGATTTTTGTCCACTGCCCAGAAATATTACTCGAGTTTCTAATGGATTTCGTCTTAAAAGATAAAAATATTTGAACAGGTAGATCTAGGTTCCACGGATGCTATGCAGAAAACTCAAGAAAACTCTTACTCGTATGTTCCCTGGTGAATTTTCCTTTTCTCCAGTCAGTGACAAACTCTCCCAGTGAACTCAAGTGTTTATTGGCTCTTAGCCTCACTATAACCTGAAAAACAAGCAAATAACAAAAGTGCATGTTAGAAAGAGGAAGATAGCTATGCCGTATTTTCACGAGATATTCCTAGCGCTATCCTGTAATGTTCGTATCTGTAGTTGAATCTGCGTAGTTGTCAAGGAACTGCTAGTTCAGAAAATTTGATGTTCATAATTGAAGAATAAGCTTCTCGTGCGCGTGCAGACATTTAAACAAAACTATTTCCGCGCGCATGCCTGGCATGTAGCAAAATCGTTAAAACCAGTTCAGTAAGCATGTACAAAATGTAACAACAAAAACTGCAGCTTTTACATCATAATTAGTTACTGCCAGAACTTTGCCATGTGTTCGTCTCTTTGCAAGCCGTAGTCACAAAGTGTCCGCCGGGAATTGCAGAGACGCGATACTATGCATGATGAGGGGCGCCTGCTGACTTGTCCCCAGTCATCTCTCTCTTGTGACGAGTAATGGGGAGGTCTTGAAAAATTTAGCCAAAATGTTTCAAGTTCATCGGGAATCCATTTCAATCTTCGTCAATCTTAACCATCCTTGTTCCTTTTCGGTTTATTATGACCCCTTTGGTGTTTTTCTAACTTAGTAAACTATCCTTCGGTTTCCTTCGATTTGAAGGTGATTTTTCTACATCAGAAAAAATGACTAAATATATCGTGACATATAGCTCCTTTAACGCCTAAGTAAAAAAAAAAACACAGTTAGATGGTGGCGAAAATCACCTTTCGTCCTGCTTGAACAAACTTCTGTACCACCATGTGTCGTTTGCTCCACTCGTCATTAACAAGAAGATCGAATCTGGGATCATGCTGCGGAACCTGTGCATTGAACAATTTAAAGGTTAAAGTCTGCCTACAAGCCTAGTGGCTTATCAGGCTGGTGCTTATTATTCTGGTTTCCATAACATGAAGTGACTAGGAGTAACCGCTACTCCCCTGGATGGGATGCTAGTCTATTACAGGTAACCTCCCAGCATTTTTGTCAGGTTGCCTTGACAATTCGCCCATACCCATTTATACTCCTGGGTGGAGAGAAGCAATGCAAGACTTCAGAATAATTTCATCATAAATGTATTACAGCAAGGTGCCCAAAAGCTATCCTTGACTTCTGATTGGATAGTATACGTGCACAAAAGAATGTGAATTCATTAAAAGTGGTCACACTTTCGGGCGCTTTGCTGTAGTTTTATCACATCATGTAAACTAATTATGTGGTTTGGTACTCATGTACTATTTAGTATTATTTATTTTTAATTTCCAGTCTGGGTGGGATAGGGTACCAAATTTAACAGTTTTGAGATGATGATGTTTTAGGTCTGATGATGGTACGAGTTGTACATTCCAGTGGAACTCCCCCTCCCCCCCCCTCCCCCCCCCCCCCCCCCCCCTGGCAGAATCCCACACCCACCTTCCCTGGGCAGTCAATCTAGCGAGGGAAAGTTCTTCCAGCCATCTACTAAAAAAATACTGAAATCCCTTCTACATGTATAACGCCTGTAAGTTAACATATACATTGTCTTGAAAATACGTACTTCATCCGCTTGTCTGTGAATTCTTCTCAACTCACACCCAACACAAGACCGGTCAAACTCCACTTCTGTTACTGGGTCACCGCGCTTTAGCTGCAAAGATGATTCACTGATAATTAATAAAGCTGATTCACACACACACACAGCATGCACAAGCAGCATACATGCATGTGCATAATGCACGTGATTCAAAAGAGAACAGTACTAGGTCAGCTCATATAGTTACCTTGTATTCTCTTTCACTGACTGTTCTTGTTTCACTGATCTGTTTCTTTGCAACGTCCAAGATTGGATTCTCACCTAATCTTACACACCTGGAAAAAAACCAATGTGTCATCTTACCAGTGTACTGTGAGTGACACTCTTAAGAGTGAACAATATTCGGATGCTACTCATCTCCAGGGGCAATTCTGCCCCCCGGGGGGGGGGGGGGGGCTCCCATATGAAAGGAACGGGATGCTCGTTGTCTCTATTAGGGGTGTAAATTACAGATTTCGGCATCACTTAGGGTGTTCCGGACGGAATGACAATAATTTAAGCCATCAAGCCACCACGTTGTGGTTACTGCACAACTACAACATACAATAACATACAATGTATCACAGGCCTATTTTTTTTATTTTTTTTATTTTTTTTTATTTTATTAATTTTATTAATTTTTATTTTATTTTTATTTTATTTTTTATTTTTTATTTTATTTTTTTATTTTTTTGTTTATCACAGGCCTATACTACACAGAGTAGTCCAAGACTTTTTCCCAAATGTTTGCTCCACACACAAGAAGAATACAAAGCAGTGGCGGATCTAGGGAAGGGGCCCTCACCTTAATTTAAGGAAACTTTTTCGGGCCCCACCTTGTAAACAGGTCTGGATCTGCCACTGCAAAGGACTCGGGAATCTTATATTTTAGAAACATACCATCTGAGTTGGTTCTGTCTTTCTTCTTGAATGTTCTGATGGACTTCATATTCAAACTTAGTTTCCTACACACACGAGAAAGATACGATGAAGGTAGGAAATTCAAATCTCAGATATCTCACTGCTAGAGCAGTTTTCAAAGATATATGTGCTTGCTTTGGTTTTGCTTTAGTACGCTCTGTGATTGGTTTGTAAACCTCACGCCACTTTCTTGACCAATCAGTTGCCAAACTAAAACTTTGTGATCTGGTCGCATGCATGGTCCGTGCTTGGCACAGTTACATGTATTTGCTTCAAATTCTGATTTGACTTGCTTGTTTTCTTTTCGTGTTGTGATTGGCCAGAGTGTTACTTTTGACTTTGGTTTTATGATACTCATTTGAAAATCGCTCTAAATACACAGTAAATACAGAAATTTGAAATTGATAAACTAACTTTAAGGTAAATTAACAGCTGTGGAGAATTTGGAAAGCTGATGTGTTGAGTGTATAAGCCCTTCATCTGTCAGCTACAAATTTACCAGTAAGGTGGTTTAAATTTGCCATATCAAACTTGACAAGTGGTAACTAAACTTACTTACATAACTGTGATGGTCTTTCATATATTAAAAAACTTACTTTCATTTGTTTTGTGCTTCCAGTCACATCTTTTTTAGTTTGAACAGCTGAAAATTTAAGGAAAAAACATTTAACACCTTTCCTTGACAAATTGAGGTTAACACCTTTCTCAATGGGATTTGTTTTGAATGCATGAAAACTCCTCACCTTCCCTGATCTGCTTCGCCTTTAATTTTCCAGGTTGTTGCAAAAGAACACTTGATACTGTAAATGGATTATCAAGACCAATAACTGGAAATCTCAATCCATCTCTAACAAGTTCCTTTTGATGAAAAATAAAAGAAAACAAAAACAACATGAACCCCTGGCCTTTGTTTAGGAACTATTAGCTACTGTATGTATGATACATGTACATGTACAGTCGCTTAATGAAGGGCAGCCTTCTCTGGAAGGGGGTTATTAGTGCCCAAGGCATGGCCCTGCAAGGCTGCCTTGACCCAGGGTGTGACAGGGATGATTGTCATACTAGGGGTGGCGAATGGTAAATCCGAGACTTGCCGAGACGCCGAGACCCTAGTTTAAAAATCCGAGCCCGAGACTTAGAGCTCCAAAAATCCGAGCCCGAGACGCAGTGATCCAAAACTCTGAGAAAATAGAGTATACAAGAAGCTGCATTTGCGAGATTCAAAATTCGAGACTCCGAGATCGTCCTATTTCTGGCGAGCCCGAGATTCCGAGACGCTTTTTTTAAGCGCCGAGATTCCGAGACTCGGCTTAAATTTGCCGAGATTCGTTATTTTTTATAGACCATACGCCACCCCTCATACTGTACATTGTACCTTTAGGGGTTGAAATTTGTCAGTTATCAACTGAAGGTACCTTTTGGGGTATTAACCCTTCCATTCCCAAAGGTGCTTAGTTCAAAACTGAGGAAAAAATCTTGACTCGTCTGTCATTTTGCAAACTTATCAAAAACAGACAGCACCACATGAAAGTACTGATCAATAGCTTCCATTTGAATGGTCACACACTTGGGTTTCATCCACTGACTCAAAAGTTTCAACCACATTTATTGACTCAAGGTTTGACTCTAGGAGTGAAAGGGTTAAGCCAGGAAAAATATGACAATAATAAGAACTCGTCTGACTGATACTTGTTAGGGGTGAAAATGAAATTCAAGCAACACCCACAAAGCAATATTCTGGGACATGTACCTTTTACGGGTTCCTTACAAAATTTCGAACAAACACCCTGTCACTTTAATTATATGGGAGTCTGATCCCTGGGGCCTCGGAATGATGATGATGATGATGATGAGTAGTGTTCAGTTCTATGTCAGCAGCTAACATCCTTACCTTGCACATGTTGTATGGGGGGGGGGGGGAGGTATTCCGGAAGTGATGAGGGGTGGGGGGGGGGGGGGTGAGAAGGACTTTTTGGTGGTTTGATATTTGATATTTTGGGTAAGAAAATTTTTTAAAGTATTTTTGGGGGTAGTCTGATTTTAGTTTGATTTTTGGGGTATTGTGTCACTATGGAACATGTATACATGTACTGTTGTTTATTATAAATCGGTTGAAAATTCAGCATGGGATTTTTGGGGGTTTAATTTTGTTTCAGGAGATTTTTGGGGTTTTGCTTCAAGCCCTAGGAATTTTTTTACATGTACGTTTTAATTTTTTATGTTCCCATTTGCACCTCCCCGTCACTTTAAATCTGGAGTACCGCCCCCCCCCCCCCCCCCCCGGACATGCATGTCAGCTATTATTTTTGTATGTGGACCCTGGGCTAAACACCCACTCAGTCAGTAAGCAGATATCTTGATCTGATGTATCTTGATCTGATACACACCTGTGGTTTTCTGTCTCCTGGAGTCCAAGGTCTGGTCTTGAGTTTCTTCAGCCTTGTTCTGCCGAGAGGATCAATCAACACTGGGTCTAGGATCCCACTTGGAGGTACAGGGGGTAATTCTGCTGTCCATGCTTGTTCTATTAATCTGTAAAAAATAAATATTAATAACATCACAACTTTAGTACAGAGCCACTCAATAAACATCAAATACCTTATTACATGTACATGACACTTTTGCAACACATCAATTTCCTGATGTTAACACCCTGCATCGCTAAGTGGAAGCAAGCTTTTAGCCAGAAGGGCGTCCAGGTGTCCTGTGGACGCCCAATCCTGGGAGAAAATGATGAAAAATGCAGCAAAGCTTTAACAAATTTATGGGAGACATGCCTCCAGGACGCCCACTTTTCAAATTCTGGCTAAAAGCTTGAGTGGAAGTTGGGTGCCTGTGACATTCAGGAGCTTCCACTATTGACAGCCAGCTCCTAGATGGATCTTCACCACTACATGTACTGTATATAAGATTTTTGGGGGGGGAGAGGGGGGGGGGGGGTACTCAATCCAATCTTGACTAGGGGTGTGCCACTTCCCCCTATCCTGTTTATGACACGTTTGAAAAGAAAAGACAACCTGTAGGTGTTTATTTGAGCATTTGATTCCTGACAATGATCTGTCGACATTGAAAATATTTCCTGGTAACTGAAGGGCACCCAATGTACAGTACCCTGTCTATGACAGCATCGAGTCAAAAACCCATACCCTGTTTATGAATCTAGGTCGAACCCCTATTGAGCGGCACATCCCCGTATAGGATATATATAGGGATAACTCCCCCCCCCCCCCCCACACACACCCCCGGCCACAGAACATAGAACACACAAAGGACTGCTGGAATAGTGTGCTGCCTCACTAAATTAAAACGTACCTTTTAGTAAGTCCTGGCTCTGAAGTGCCAGTAAATGAGCAGACAAGTGGAGACATATTGAACTGGGAGACCACAAGCTAACAACAACAAAGTCCGATACAATCAATGCTACTTTATTAGACAGTGAGTAGTATGAATAACATAATATTATAATGGCTTGACAATAAGAAAATAATTATATATTTATTATTTGTAACTTTTTGATAATAATGTTTTGAAAGCATTAATTTTGCGAATAGACAATCTACATCACACATGTACATGTACTGTATGTAGCAAATATCACAAGGAATATTAAACACAATCACTCTGATGTACATGTATCTATTTACACTGTACATGTAAATGTGTTATCTGATTTGTCCAAAATGTTTCCCCACAAGTTCACATTATAATAGAATATGGTTGAACTACAGATTTACCTGAAGTTTCATGTGAGCAGTTGAGAAGTCCATTGGTGCAAATGTCACTTTAACCTGCACTTCACTATTACCTGGCACAATTCCTGGAAAACAGCGAGTACAATTTGAGCATTTTGAGGAAAATAGAGGATACTACATGTAGGTTTATTTTCATTTGTGTGGGAGACTTTCCTGGCTTCAAAATAATTATATGTATATTTCCTAATCCCATATAGGGATTTTGAAGCCAAGAAAACACACATATTATAGTTGAAAGAAAACTGTTCCAAGGGAAGACCTACAGATGATACCACTCACTACATTACATGTAAGTGGCAACATTGCCAGCATGGTTGTCTCGATGGTGTAGTAGTAGTCATCATGCCCGACTAGTAACCAAGGAGACATGGGTTAAATTCTTGCTCAGGACATGTTTTTTCTTTCTTATGGGGTGTGTGTGAAAAGTAATTTTTTTTACACTGGTTAATTAAAGCTGTGGGTTTATTTTCATTGATTGAAAATAAGAAAAGCAAATTGGAATTTTCCTTGGAAATCCTACCTGACATTGGTTCCACTGTGAACGCTGGGTGCAACTGAACATAACTCAATGTGAACTCAAAATCCACAGGGATACCACACTTGAGAGGAATCATTTGTGTTATTCTACAACAACATAGAAATATTATTATTATAATGTACAAATGTACATGTATCAAAATAATATTGCAATAATATCATAGTTACGTACTTTTTGTATTAGAGGATTATGTATACGTGTAAGTCGCCAACAAGACAAAATCCATGTGATTGTTTGTATATATATGCAAATGGTTTAAACCTTTTTAAACCATGGTTTAGCCTAAATTGAAAATAATATTAAGCTTTTACCATTTTAATTTTAGTTTTTAAACGTTTCTCAAGAAAGTTTTCTCACAAAAGTTTTCTCACTCTGAGTTGAAGGAAAACATAATAATTACACCATTATAATATTTAGCAACCTCGTTCCCAGGGTCTTTTCATTTTTTTAAGATAGCGGCTGATGGAGAGAAGACCCAAAGGCTGGGTCATGTGACTTAAAATCAACCAGTGGTGAGCCTTCCGCCATTTTGGATTAATTAAAATATCCAATACATTTGGAGATTGTTAAGGTCACGCGATCTGGCGTTTGTCAGGGTCTTCTCTCACTGCCATTTGGAATACCGAGAAGGTCCTGGGGATGAGGTTGTAATATTCAGTATAAATTCTCATTTCACTTACTCCTCTCCCAGTGGAACAGAAGGAAAGTGAACCTCCCTGGGAAATCCATCTGTGTTCATCACAGGATATGCATGGATAGGAATTATGAGGTTTTCCTCCGCCTAAAAAGGGACAAAGGTAATATTAAAAAAGTTAAAGTCTGGTACTGGGTGGGGTTCAAATCAAAAAACCTTCTGTGAAAGGAATGGATATTTTCTGGACGACACAAGAGAAAATGGCATGCGTAAAGGAATGGATATTTTCTGGACCACACAAGAGAAAATGGCATACATATTTGAATAGCCTGATCATTGCAAACAAGAGAAAGTTTGGGAGAATTTGAAAGTTTACATGTATGTATCAATTTCTCCCAAACTCTATCCCTAACCGTAATCCAAACTCTAACACTAAACCTTATCCCAATCTCTTTATACCTTAAAAAAAATGACCTAGGTTTAAAAGATTAACCTAGTTGGAAAAAAATGACCTCTGTAACATATACATGACTGCACTGTATAATTTAGGGATTTTAGTAGAATTTGATATTTCTTACCTTGGTGTGAATTCGAATACAGTCATAATAATATCTCCATTCATCAGGCATAAACTCAACAACAACTTCAACAAACATTCCAGGCACAAGCTTCTCCTATAAAAAAATAAAAAAATAAAAAATAATATTTATGAAAAATAATAATTTTTTTTTTCTTACATGTACATTAGTACATATGTACATCTAACATCAATTTCAATTTCCAACTGAACTCTCAGAATTACTAAAAGAAATGAACGGTGGCAATCATTAAAATCAGTATCAAGAGCAGTATACAGTCAAAGCTCTCTGAGCAGACACTCGCATAAGCGGACATCTCTACTTACGGCCGCATTGACAAAACACTGTCTGAACTTTAGCTCATATATACTATGTATTTACACATTCCCGTAAGCAGCCAGCTTCAGTTGCAGACACTTTTTCTGCTTCCTGAGGGTGTCTGCTTACGGGATACATGTACAGGGTTTTCCTTTTCAAAAGAGATGGTATAAAAATAGAAAACAGGCAGAGAAATCAACAAAAAATTAAATATTTAGAAACCCAAGGATAATGTTCTACTGTGCAAATTACCGTTGATTTCACTGTTACGCAACCATTTAAATCTCCTCTGAGAGGTTTGCAAAATCAATCATACATGTCATACCTTATAATATGGAAGTGTTCGATTTTAACACCTTCCATATCAGGTATGATATACTGTATGCATGATTGACGGAAATCTTTTGCAAACCGCTCAGAGGAGTTTTGATCTAAACGGTCGCGTAACAGTGAAATTGATGGTAAAGCTGCAGGTGAAGGAGATGCTCACAGGCAGCAAAAATCACCTATCGACATGTATATATTATTGTAAGTTTACCTTCTTTGTGTATTTGATGTAAAAGTACTTAGTAGATGGAGGAAGGATGTGCATTCTTTGGCTTTCATCAGAAGCATTTGCTAATCTCTGAGAAATATAATTAAACGGGTTTAATTTTTAAATTATTATACCCTTAAAACAAGATTTTAATGCATTTAAATGCAATTTAAAAGAGTTAACAACTAGAGCGCCAGGGGTCTGGGAAGGAGTACCGGTGGTCAGTGGTCAGTCGTGAGGCGTATGTGCAGTAGTTCTCTGCTTCGTTCGTGTGGCGTGTTTCTCCAGGCAGTGAGGTTTCTTGCCCAGCGTTGTGCGTGGAGAGCTTTGGATCGATAGTTTCTCCCCCCCCCCCCCTCCTCTCCCTTTTTATTTCCACTGACAGGTCAGTGTGACGGGTGCCTGTTCCCTTGTGTGGGGGCTCATGGCTGGGTTGCGGGGTCGTGCTAGCCATGGGGGCGTTATTCAATCTAGGGGCTGGCTGCCAAAAGTGGAAGCCCCTGGATATTCCAGGCACCCAACCTCCATAAGCGATACAGTTGTTAATAACAATAAATAATGCAAACAACACATTAAATACCAGAGTATAAAACAAGGAAAATCAATATTATTTCGGAATTAATTCATGTGGTGAACTAACAACACAGGTACAATGTATAATCTCACATATTCCACAACAACTAACATTAAATATGATTTTATTTCAAACGAGAACAGAGATACAAAATAAATTTACAGGGTTATAAATTGGCTCCTGCCATTTTGTATAATTTTGATTTTATATTGGTATAGAAATTGTATTTTGTTGACATTAAAATAGCATAAGGCACTCACAAGGGTTCGGGTAATTTTTTCGCCGACTTGAAATCCAGTAAAGTGAATCACCGAAGGTTTGGCCTGCAAAATAGAGTTCTGTCCAACTTTGGCATAGATTTCTGCAAAACAAAGTCGATCGACCGTCAAATATCATGAAGAAATATCAACAAGCATTCATTTTAAGATGACCTGAGAAGTACAGTGGCACTTTTGAACACACTTACTTGTTTCCAAGAGGTGATTAGGCACAGGTTTATTAATCACAGGCGCCACAAAACTATCAAAACTTTCCGAGACCATCGTTCTTGGGCGAGCCACCGCCATTTTGAAAATCTCTCAACTCTGACGAGTAGTCATGGAAACATCCTCGGAAACATGGCGGCAATTGAATCAAACCCAGACTCTTTCGACCAAAAAAATTGAAAGGACCTGGAAACAAGAATATAATGCACATGTTGTCTTCTATGGCGCAATCGTGATAAATTTTTTGTTTGCACTCGTGTGTGTTCACGTAACTGAAATTGTCTTCAATTTTTTTAGCCAAGAAACGTAAATATGCCTTCAGAAGCAGCGAAAAAACGTCAAGCGAAGAAAAAGGCTGCTGCTCAGTCGAGAGGAAAGCCGAAACCGACCGTAGATGCAACAGAAAACGGAGTTGAAAATTCGACCCCGACGGAAAATGGCGCGGCCGTGAACTTGGATTTGTCAAATCGCTCGTGTACCGGCGTTTTGGCATCACACGAACAGTCGCGGGACGTGAAGATTGAAAACTTTTCTATCACTTTCCATGGCGTTGAACTTTTAACTGATACAAAACTGGAGTTGAACAGTGGCCGCAGATATGGTTTATTGGGTCTCAATGGATGTGGTAAGTTCATTGATCGAGTTTTCAATTTCGAACTTGGCATGTTGAAAGAGCCAGCATTTTGGCGGGATTCTAAGATCAGACTAACTATAAAGCTTACTTTCTAGTCTTTCTAAATAGAAATGCTTAATATTTTTACGATCTTTCGTTTATTCTTCTCAATTGAAAAGTTTAGTGAACGAGGAAGGAATATAATAGCTTGAAAACGCATTTCGAATCAAACGGAAGTCATTTTGAATTCCTCGTCATCGTAATGTACGTAATGGCGGAAATCATAAAATATGACTTTTTCTAGAATTTTCGGATTTGGTACCGAATTAAATAATATTCAATTTAAATCTAGCAGTTCGGTTTGATTCGTGTAGTACATTGATAATGTAATTTAACATCTTTATAAGTTTACGTACAGCAAATGGTCTCGACATGACCGACCAATATTTCTAGATCCTTCCCTTACATTTTTTGTATTTTATTTGAAATAACTTATGATCTGTTTAACCATGAACTTGAAGATATATAAAGAGCTATCAGAAAGAGTTATAGTGTATTTTCAGTGAGATTCTCAGAACACTAAATCTTTCTTCAAGTCATCCGCATCAAATTTTTTTTTATGTTTTTCAGTAACTAAAACATTTTGATTTATAGAAGCAAGTTTTGTACCTGCAACAAGCCTTACTGATAACATCATTTGGCAATATTTAATGAAGTTAACAGATGATTGCTAGCAGTTTATGTATTAAAATCTTTGTTTGCTTTTTCAACTTTTAGTTCATGTAATTTTGAAAATTGCAGTGAAGACTACAGTATGTAATTTTGTACATTGGAAAACTTCAAAGGCATTACTCTCACAAATCAACAATCAATTTTCATTATATCATAAGTTCTGATAGCAAATATGACTGAAATAAATGTAACCTTTAGCGGGCTGGACTCCGGAGCAAGCGGTCTGGGTTTAATTTGAGCGCTGGCTGCGGTCATTGTGTTTTGTTCTTGAGCAAGACACTTCACTCTCACAGTGCCTCTCTCCACAGAGTAATTAATGGCGACAAAATGCTGGGTAACCTGTGATGGACTATTGTCTCATTCAGGGGGAGTCGCTAGTCAGCTTTATTGAGCTTCATGGTACAGAAACCAGGATATATAAACTCCGGCAATATGGGCCAGTTTGGCCTGATTGCGGCTTTGCCTTTCTATTGATATAAAATGATCAGGGAATAACCCTAGATGTTCAATACTAATAGTATTTGTTGACTTTTGGTTGCTGTTGTCTTCTGTGCAGGTAAATCCACCATGTTGGAAACAATAGGGAACAGAGATATTCCCATTCCCAATCACATTGACATATTCCATCTTAAGAGTGAGATGGAAGCCTCAGATAAAACAGCACTTGAGTGTGTTATGGAGGTTGATGAAGAGAGGACGCGACTAGAAGCTGAGGCTGCTGAACTCACAAAACTTGGGGATGCGGGAAGTGAGAGGTACTGTGTAATTTCTTGTTTGCAGAGCCAAAAAAAAAAGACTGATACAAAATGTAAAATAGTTTCTGTGTTTTTTGAGAACACCGTAATTAATTTGACCATCTCCTAAATATCCCCTCTCTCCTTACAGGCGTCAAGTTTTTCCAACCCCCACTTACTACTCTTTCCAGTAGACCGCGGCACCCACAAATTTATTTGTCATCTACAGCCATTTGAAATTTGAACTCGAGGCGACTGAATTCTTATCACGTAGCCGTTTTGTTGACCACATGATCGGTAAAATTGTACTTGCGATGATTGAATTTCAACTCACATTCGCCTGATTCACATCTGACAGTTCAAGCATAAAAAATCACTTTCATGGCTGAAACTTGCTAACAGGGTGAACTTGATGATTTTTATCTAAGAAAAACACTATCTGGGCACATCCAAGGCAATATTTTTTAACGGACGCGCAGCGATTTGAAATTCAATCATCTTTACCGATTGCGTGGCCAACAAAACTGCTATCACATGATAAGAATTCAGTCGTCTCTTATGTTCAACAAAAATATTTGTGGGTGTCGCAGTCTACTGGGAAGAATAGCAAAATTATGCTCCGATATACCTGGTAACAGTCATCTGTCTTTATGTACTCAATTCTTCTCCTGTTTGAGAGACAATTTTCGTCCCAAAGTTGGCAGCAAAGCAATGGACCTTAATCACGCGGTGGCCATCTTAAATCCCAGATGATTTAAAACCTTTGTTTTCCGCATCTGAAACCCCGCGTAAACTCGTTGTGAAACATATGAATGTGAGGCTTGGGGGA
Source organism: Desmophyllum pertusum (assembly GCA_029204205.1). Classification (NCBI taxonomy): domain Eukaryota; kingdom Metazoa; phylum Cnidaria; class Anthozoa; order Scleractinia; family Caryophylliidae; genus Desmophyllum; species Desmophyllum pertusum. Next base: position 116,644 of record MU825890.1, on the reverse strand, counting down.
CCTTGGGGAATAAAAAGCTATTGTTTTTACCAACATGGCGGGTTGTGATTAAGGCCCATGTGAAGTATCCTGATTGTGTTATACTGGCGTGACAATTTTCGGAGTACTTGTGAGTGCTCGCGCTGTTTCTTGATTGAATAATAACAATCTGAAACTCTTCCAGTGCTTCAACGAAGATTTACCAAAACCGGCTCTTATTCCCCTGAATGAATAGTTGAATGGCAACCGAGATATTTTGTTACTTTTTATTTAGATTATTGGATGTCTTTGAAAGACTTGATGACCTTGATGCTGACAAAGCAGAAACCAGAGCTGCTGAAATTCTCAATGGTCTTGGCTTCACTCCCTCCATGCAGCAGACAAAAACAAAAGACTTCTCTGGAGGATGGAGAATGAGGATTGCTTTGGCACGAGCCCTGTTTGTGAAACCAACGCTACTTTTGCTGGATGAACCTACAAATCATCTTGATCTGGATGCATGTGTGTGGCTAGAGGAAGAGCTTAAAAAGTGAGATATTTTTTTAAAATATTAATAAGATCGATAATATTACAAATGTAATTGACTGACTGAATTGACTGTACATTCCTTGCAGTTTCACGAGGATATTGGTGATGATATCACATTCACAGGATTTCCTCAATGGAGTGTGCACTAACATCATTCACATGCAAAACGAAAAGCTTGTGTATTATGGGGTAAGAATTTACTACAGCTACCTGTACATCTGTGACTAGTTTCTAGCCCTGAACTTAAATTAATTTTACTGCGTCTTTCAGTAACACCCCAATTGTCAGATCACATATGAACCTAGTTGTATGGCCTTGCTCACCATGAGTCCTCCATAGCTCAGTGGTAGAGCGTCCAACCGGCACCTGGAAGGTCATGGGTTCGATTCCCGTTGGGGAGCTCAGAATTTTTTTTCTGAGTATTTCGACTTGAGAGCGCTTCTTCATTTAATTCACTTTATCCAAGTCACCCATTCCACTTACCCAATTAATGATTGTGTTTTTTCGCTGCCGTCAAGTAACAAGTCAATCCACCCAGCACATACATGTAGTCATTAATGAATGTCTTGTTGCTGTTGATCCTAGGGTAACTATGATTCCTTCATGAAAACAAGAGCAGAACTTGAGGAAAATCAGATGAAACAATACAGCAGAGAACAGGACCAAATAAAAACACATGAAGGTATGATTCTTAAGTGAGAAATTTGAGTCAGGATTAAACTACTACTGTAAGGCGACACCTCCCTAAGGTGGACATGGATGGCTGGTCCCGGCCGAATTTTACTTGTTTGTCTGTAACTAAACTCTCTTTAAGGCGGACACCCCTCTAAGGCGGACAGCTAGAGCTGGTCCCGAGGGTGTCCGTTTTAGAGAGAGTTGACTGTACCTCAATATGGATATGATATTTTCATCTGGCTTTAGAGGAATGATGACCAAAAAGGCCGAGTTTTTAGCAGCTCTCAGTTCTTCTGGGAAGCTGCGATGGACACAACGCCTGAAGCGATTTACTAAACAATGCTGACTTCTTAAGCCAGATGTGTGTCTCGCAAACACAAAGCGCCTTTTTCTTACCAATTTTTGTGACTTACTTTTGTGCGGCTTTATTTTTGTGATTTCGTGATACATGACAAAAACCGCAAAATTACATGTACATGTTCATTTTGTACCACTCGTGAAAATACAATAAGTATTATTGTAAGTGAGAGAGAATAATTAAGGTGCTGTGACTGAGTCATTTGTTATGTTCGTAGATTCTCTCAAGATCAGAGTCAAAAGTCTCCCCACTGTTTTCATACCTGATAATTATATAATGTAATTTATTTTCTTTGTATTCCTTGTTTGTTTGTGACTGTAGGACTACATTGCCAAGTTTGGTCACGGGAGCGCCAAGCTTGCAAGACAGGCGCAAAGCAAAGAAAAGGTTCTGAGTAAAATGGTGGCCCAGGGACTCACAGAAAGAGTAGCAAGGGACAAGGTGATGAGAACTTTCTTTGTTTGTTTATTCTGTTTCACTCCCAGAGTCAACCCTTGAGTCAATAAATTGTTACTTTTGGTGTCTGTGGATGAAACCCTAGCGTGTGACCATTCAAATGAAAGCTACAGTATTGAGCAGTACTTTCATGTGTACTGTTTTTATATTATGCTGTACAAGGTGGCTCTAACTTTTGAAGTCGGTGGATGAAACCCTAGCGTGTGACCATTCAAATAAAAGTTAATGAGCAGTTCTTTGAACTCAGAAGTGGTGCTATTTTTTCCCTCAGTTTTGAACTTACATGTAGCACTCTTGGGAGTGAAAAGGGTTATAATAAAATCCTTTCATTCCCAATCCCAAAGTATTGAATCTCTCTCATTTATAGTGAAGAGTGCCCAACCGTTGCCACTCAACAAAGTTTTTCATTAATTTTTGACAACGTTTTGACAATTTTTTTCTGTATCAACAGGTTTTAACATTCTATTTCCCTGATTGCGGAAAGCTTGCTCCTCCTGTGGTCCAAGTACAAACCATGAGCTTTTCTTATGGACCAGATAAGGTAAGACATCTTATGAGTGCAGTAGGAATGCTGACATTGCATTGTGCTGATAAATGAAAGCCCTTGGCTCATTTTTCCCCAATATGGACCTCGTGCTAGTTCAATAACATCTATAAATAATATTATTGCAAAGAGAAATAACAGTCAGTTTTGACAGAAACCCATAGAAGGATGATGACCGAAAAGGCCGAGTTTTAGCAGCTCTCAGTTCTGCTGGGACGCTGCGATGGACACAACGCCTGAAGCGATTTACTAAAATAATGCTGACTTCTTATGGGTTTCTTGGAAATTAATTTAAATGGTTTATGACAGTGAGACAAGGCCTGATTGCATAATAATTATTATTGTGATGTTTAATGTTTTTGATCTCTTTTATCCAGCCTGCCATTTACAAGAATCTGGAGTTTGGAATTGACTTGGAGTCCAGAATAGCTTTAGTTGGACCCAATGGTGCAGGGAAGTCCACACTGCTGAAACTGCTAGATGGAACACTGACACCTTCTGACGGGCTTATACGAAGGCATAATCACCTCAAAATTTGCCGCTATCATCAGGTTTGAAGAATTACATGTACATGTACATTTCACAATCTCATTCACCATGACTTATGTGATAAAAAAACTTGTCGATTCTTGTCCACCAAGAACAAGTTTTAAAGTTGCCTCCAGTTTTTTTCTGCCCCATGTGATGTAGGCTCGATTATATTACCAGCCGCTGTTCGGGAAAACGAGCCCACGCTCTTCACTCCAAGAGAGTGGTGGAATTCGAGCCTACATGTACGTGTGACGTCGGTTTTTTTAATGTCTTGCAGCATCTCCAAGATATGTTAGAACTGGACATGTCAGCCATTGCATTCATGATGAAGTGTTTTCCTGAAATTAAAGAGGTGGAGGATATGCGGAAGTCGATAGGGAGATACGGACTTACAGGGAAACAACAGGTTAGTGCAGTCAGGAACCTCTTCTTTGGGACACCTCCATTAAAGGGATACAATAAAAAAAACTGTTGTCCCAGCAAAATTAACACTCATGAATCAGGGCTAAAAATTAACGGTCGCCAGGTCGCCAGTGGCGATTTAAAACTGACCGGGGCGACTAAAAGTTGAGGTTTGATCGCCCGAAGGGCGACTACGATATAAGCTTAGAAAAGTTGCAAAGTACGAAGTTAAAATAAAAATAAAATATGTACCGGTAGTTAAATTGGACTACCTTTCCTTTCTTTTCCTCAACTCTAAGTTCATTGACTTTAGTGGATTTTTAGTTCTTAACGAGCCGATTTAACGGTTCACGAGTATTTAGATCGATCCGCAAATATATCTGGATGCCATTTTGATTTGTTATTGCCACGTGACTCCAGTCTTAGCCAGAGTTCTATGCGGCACGTTTTCGAGTCTCGTATGTTTATCGTCAACACACTTCTCGCCAGGTTTTGGCATAGAAATTCTGATGTAAAACCCACAGAATGTGGAGATTTCTCCAAGGATGTAGCCACTGCCGTCCAAAAAACCTAAAACCAAGGAAGATGCCGTAGAAAGTAGCAAAAACTACGAAAAGACGAAAAGGAAACAGGAATTTCAGAAAAGCTGGACTCAGGGGAGGCCGTGGTTTGTTGTCCAAGATAATGTGTTTTGCTCCCTTTGTAAAGGGGCGGCAGTATTAAACCGTTTATTCAAGTAAATATGTTTTTTTTAAATCAACTTGAGGAAAATAAGGGCCACTTTATTTTGGCCTGGGCCACTAAGAATTCAAGGAAACTGGCCCGACTGGCCACCAAGCACTGGAGTTAATTTTTAGCCCTGATGAATATGTTATCTTTGTATTCTATTACTGCTGTCCTCTCTTCTTTGTTCAGCATATTGTTGAAGGGACTGAATAAGCTGTACGTTGTTCTTTATTCAGTCGCAGACTGAGCTTTCTGAAAGGAACTTCTCAGTGTTGATGGCTGTCCTGATTTACTCTCCACTCGTTTTCTGCCAGGTCTGGAGGCATTGTCCAGCTGCGGCTTTTGAAATTTATCTAAGAAAAAAAAAAGAGGGAAGTGATCAGTACACTCCTTACCCTCTGTAGAACACGCGTGTATAATTTATGGAATGTTATCATAGCATGTGGCCTCGCCAGTGGTATAAATTATCTAGCATGTGCTTGGTATACTAATGTGTTGTATGAGTTGTGAATTAAACGAGTTAGTTGCAGGATCGGTTTCGTTCCTTCCTTTCCCAAATCGTCACCCTCCACCTGGCCCTCCATGACCAAACACATACCGTAAAATACCAGTTATAAACTGCCCTGTTTATACGCGCCCCCGCTTATAGGCCCATTCTCTAACAAAATAAACATTCCTGTTAACCCCCCTAACCCCGGATATAATAAGCCCTGTCCCGAGGGTGTCTACTTAATGGTGGTTTCATTGTAGTTAATGTTGTAATATTGTCACTCACCATCATAATTCTTATTATATCCATCACTTCCATGTTGCCTCAATCTTGTATGGAGGGGGACGGACTGGGGGTATTACATGTACATGGGATAATCAGTGAGACATATCAAAATTTACAGATCTGCCCCATGCGGAACTTGTCTGATGGCCAGCGTTGCCGAGTGGTGTTTGCTTGGCTGTCATTCCAGACCCCACATCTCTTGTTACTTGACGAACCTACAAATCATTTGGACATGGAGACAATTGACGCTTTGGCAGATGCCATCAATGACTTTGAAGGAGGCCTGGTGCTAGTTAGTCACGACTTCCGACTTTATAAACCAGGTAAGAATAATAACAGCCTAAAGTATGTAAGGCAGGTAAAGCCTTTTTGGAGCCCAGTGGCTCAACAGGTAAAGTCTTCTTGAGCCTAGTGGCCCACAACTGCCGGAGCTTAACCCGGTTTCTGTAGCATGAAGTGACTAGGAGTATTGCTACTCCCCTGGATGGGACACTAGTCCATCGCAGATTACCCCCCAGTATTTAGTCGCCGGTACCCATTTATACTCCTGGTTGGAGAGAGGCACTGTGAGAGTAAAGTGTCTTGCCCAAAAGCACAACACAGTGACCCCGGCCAGAGCTCGAACCCGGACCGGTCGGTCCAGTCTCCCCGTGTCTCAACAGGCCAGCAATTATCTCCAGTTTCCATATGCAGATTTAAGGTCGGGGTCGAGTGGGCCATGGCCCCCCTTTCGTCTGGGAATTTTTTTTACATTTTCCCGCAAAGTTTATGGCCCTGTTTCCTGGTAGAACACAACAGGATGACTCGGTCAGGGTCGAGCCTGGATACTCAGGTTGTTTTATGTACAACAAACAGCTAGGAGAATTAATAATTACTTTGAACTATAGAAACGTGTATACTGTCATTTTAAAGTACTGTATACCATTATATGTTCTTAACTGTGGTTCTTTTCTCTTTCTCCAGGTTGCAAAGGAAATTTGGATTTGTGAACACCGGAAAATAACACCATGGAAGGGAGACATTCTATCCTACAAGCAAGAACTAAAGAAAAAAGTCACCAAAAAGCAAAAATAAACACAACAAAGTTCAAAAATTATTTAAACAAATTTCCATATCAGAAACTAGTCAGAATGACTCAGGTGAAAGCCAAGTTAACTCTGTAACTTGCAGCAGCATCCTGTCTGTATCAAATGTGTCAGTTGACTCTAGATGAAGATCACGCTTACCATTTAATATTGAATTGTATGGCTGTGAAATCCTTTAAACTGCTGTATTTGTTACTTTTATTCCAAGGAAAGGCCTGAAAAATGTTTTTTTTATCGCAAGACTCAAATTGAGACTTAACACTACAACACCTTTGGGTTCTTTGGTTAGAAGTTGTCACTAGTGATACTATGTATCAAAATGCTATGTAAACAATCGCGGTTTCATTATTGGTGTTGGGGTTATTTTCATCCAAGTGTGAACACAATAATACATGTAATTATTGATGGTTTTCTTTTATTGTTTTTTAACTATGAATTCTACCTGGCCTACTCTTCATCATCATCATTATTATCATCATTCAGCTGCATTCATGGGCGGCCACAAATCAAAAGTCAATGTAGATTACTCCAACCGCTGCTAGGCAGCAACAAAAGATCACTGGCTGTTTCTTGTCCCCTAGAAGACTCGGATAGAAGACTCTGAACATATACAAGATGTGTGTGCTGTCTTCTCGGTCTTTATTTTGGAGTACTGATTGAATGTTCAAGTTTGATACTAAATAAAATATCATGTTCACACTAAGATGAAAATAACAGTATATAACTGGATAAATTTGAGTAACAATGGTAAATAAAATGTATTTATTACTGCTGCTATATGTCTCTATTAATTATTTTGGTTTCAGAAATAAAGATATTCCTTGAAATAAACATCATAATATTTGTACAGCTTTTGTATTTAGTGAGATGATAAAAGAAGAAACCGAGAGCACATACTGCAGGGCTGTAAATAACAGTAGGTTATTGGACAATGGCCGACCAAAATTTGCCAATGTCCGATGAAATCCCAACTGTAACTAATGTCCAGACAATTTTTTTTGCCTTCCAACGCAAACGCTAATGCGTTATAACACGCTTTGTTCTAAACACAAACGAGTTTTACTCTGCATTGACAATGCATTGCTAAGGTTTGCCTATCAAGCGGTACTGTAATATGTAATATGATGTCCGACCTAAATGGGGACTTAGTCGGACACGTGTCCTTTCAAGAAAAAAACTTAATTGCAGCCCTGCAAAGGCTCAATCCTTCACGGCGTCGGTATTAACTTTATGTGTTAGAAGATGGGATATAGCCGAGGGTGGAACCCTCTACTATTATTGGCGACACCTAATCTAAATACAAAATAAAATATAGCCATATTTTATAGCTTAAAGTATACCATAATTTATTTACATCGGCAATTCTAATCCTAGCAGCATGCGGGATGTTTGTCACACTTGAATCTATGGTGTTAGCTCCCACGAGTCTCCTGTAGCTCTGCCACTAGCTCAGTGGTAGAGCATGTGCGGAAGGTCATAGGTTTGACTCCTGTTGGGGGAACTCAGACTTCTTTTTTTTTCCGAGTAGGTTGTCACTGACCGAATAATAGAACCAAGAAAAATTACACAATATTCAAACTGAATTCTCAACGGAAAATATACAGTCATTTCTCTGGAAAATCCAATAAAATGATACGCTGCGAGACAGACATTCCCTTGTCTTCCTGGTCGGGGACTGAAATAGATGGGAATTTCTGTCTCGCAACGGAATAAAATAACTGTATTTCTGCCTCTGCCACCATATTGAATAGCGTGACAAGGCCGAGGGATTCCGTTTCCGATTGTCACGCTATTCAAGATGGCGGCTCGACGCGTACGGCGACCATAGAAACTACTGTCCTGCAACCTGTTAGCTCTTACTAGTAAACTGCTTTATTTATAAATGAAAAGAATCGAATCCTTTTTCTCTCCAACACGCTTTCCATCCTTGACAGTGGTCAGGTCTGCAATCAGTGCAAGCGTTTCTTCCACCAATTGTTTGTCTGCCGTCTCACGAAAATTCACAGTGTGTGTCAAGAAGTCGAGAAGCAGATTTTCCTTCGGTTGATTTCTCATCGAACACCTCGGTAACATCGATGGGATATTCTTGGGTGTATATTTCATGCTTCCAGCCGTTGTCGTTGGCAATCTTGATAATCTTCTCAGCTGTTTCGTAGCTCTCGCTATCTGCAGTGCTTTTTTCCGTGCCATTGTCTGGGGCTTTGTTTCTGAGTAAACCGAATACATAAGATCTTTGCCATCTAAGATACAAAGAAACAGCTCCCTCGTCGCATAGTTCTTTCTCAAAACAATGAATCAATGCTTGCTCGATGTCGACATAGTAAATACTGTGAATGAAAATGTACCATGTCAAACTTCATTAAACTCTCCTGACCCTGCTGGCTTTCCGTGTACTCTTGAAATGTCTGTTGGCAGAGTTCGAAGTGTGTCTGTTGATCGCTTAGAGTACTTGGTAGGTTTTCAATGGCAGCTTTGTAGAGACCACACGAATATTCATTAGGCTCGATGGCTCGGTTGAACATCTTCATGTGACTTGTTGCTTCGCTTTTTAGTAGTTCTTGCTTGATTATTTTCTGGATTTCCATGTCTACCTCCCAGATCCACTGCCGACGCTTAAAATATTAAAATGGGATTGTTGTTGGCGCCTTTGAATCAAGGCCGGTATGTGATCTTGTAACATCTTCATAACATAACTATGTTGTCCACATTTTGTTTTGAACACATCGTGGCTTTTAGCATAATGGTCTTCCGAACCTAGTATAAACAACGCCATCTCTTAACCTGAGAGTTTCTGAGAGTTTCTGAGTACGGCTCGATCTCGAGTCCGGTCTTCGTTCCTCCCCAGGGTTCCTCCCGAGAAGAGGGGATGAGCGTGGGCTCATTTTTCCGAACAGCGGCTGGTAATCGAGCCTATTCGAGGGTTAAAATTCGAGGGTAACCTGGGGTAACCTGCGATCAGGCCCTTGGGAAGCGAGAGGAGTTCCTTTTCCTCTCTCTCTCTCTCCGTGCTCTCGTTCTCTCCGCGAAAAGAAAGAAAAGGAAAAGAACGCCTGATCGCAGGTTAATTCGAGGGTTTCGGGAGGTTTTCGCGTACCGAGAGTTGAGTGAAACCACACCCAGACAACGAAAACCAATCACAGGGCAGAACGCGAACTAAAAATAAAAACTGGATTAGCCAGCTCAGGAATGTAATTGAAAATGGCATTAATCGACCTTCCCTGTGAAAACCCTTGGAGGCTCATATGAAGGGTGATGTTGGACAAGAATTCGATCGTGTCACAAGTTTTCGGTCTAAACATCAAGTTATTTGATCAGTTTGCACATCGTTCGTTGACTTCTCATGTTTTCGGGACACGTTGCATAGCTTTGGTCAATGCTCCTTGTCTTTGGGCTGGTGCGAGCTGGATAAAGACATATATACTTGTGCACACATATCTCGTATGCTTGCAATGAGATCTCATGGCCAGGGGCGCAGAAGACTCGTCAACCTCGTTCCCAGGCTCTCTCTCCTTTTCCTCCCTTGTCGTTGAGGAGAGAGAAAGGGAGGAAAAGGAGAGAGAGCCGGGATCGAGGTTGAAGACTCGTGAAATTTTCGTGTTTGAATCATCCAACAAAATTTGATGTCACATCCGGTGAAAAAATCTGAAAAAATCGCCCAGCGGCTCGTTTCGGCAAGTAGCGAAATGAAGTTTCGACCAAGCCTGATTTATCCGGTTTTTTTAACAGACAATCTCTGGCATGTTATACTGTGGAGGTGAAAGAAGTTGCAGAGATACCGTTATTGCTTCGACTATTTCGGTAAAGATCTCGGTTTAGTATTGTTTTGAAGGAAAATAAAAGAGAGCGCCGTGTCATGGCGAATATTTCTGACACTCTCAAAACAAGAGTCGTTACAACTTTTGGCGGACTGCCACTGTAGATTACTCCAATCGCTGCTGCGCAGTGTCCCCTAGAAGACTCTGAACACTGATATGTTTAGTCCAGTTCTGGCCCTCCGCATTCGGAACAGAGTGTCCAGGGACAGTTGTCTGCGCATGCTCGCGATAAACCAATCACAGCGCGTGACACAGAGAGGGCCAGAAACTGGACTAAAGATATGTGTGCTGTCTTCTTGGTCTTTATTTTGGAGTACTGATTGAATGTTCAAGTTTGATACTAAATAAAATATCATGTTCACACTAAGATGAAAATAACAGCATATAACTGGATAAATTTGAGTAACAATGGTAAATAAAATGTATTTATTACTGCTGCTATATGTCTCTATTAATTATTTTGGTTTCAGAAATAAAGATATTCCTTGAAATAAACATCATAATATTTGTACAGCTTTTGTATTTAGTGAGATGATAAAAGAAGAAACCGAGAGCACATACTGCAGGGCTGTAAATAACAGTCAGTTTATTGGACAATGGCCGACCAAAATTTGCCAATGTCCGATGAAATCCCAACTGTGGTCAGACATAACTAATGTCCAGACAATTTTTTTTTGCCTTCCAACGCAAAAGCTAACGCGTTATAACACGCTTTGTTCTAAAACACAAACAAGTTTACTCTGCATTGGCGTGGGCCTAGGGCCCAGCCCGGTTAGTAAAATAGCTTCTGTTTTTTTTTTTTGTCGTGATTCACCTTATACCTCTACTCCGCCAAAGTGCTAGGAGGAGAGCTAGGGGTGAGTATGAATATATATGAATGTATTCGCCTTGTGAAAGATTTTCTCGGGGAAGAACGAAGCCCGGACTCGAGAGAGCGGCGGAAATCGAGCCTATGTGAAAGTTGGACTGGTCCAAATAAATATTAATTTAGGACCGCGTAAACACATCGGAGCGGCGTACAGATTTCGCAACGTCGGTGAGTTTGACTCGTCAAAATATTAAACCATTGTACTCACTACTAGGTGGACACACTAGGAGCGCCATTAGATCAAATTTTTTATCAAGGCTACGTTACATTTCGCCAGGGTCATAATATTGTCCTGTTTGTTTTGTGTGAAATACATTTATTTTCCGTAAAGGAAAACAGAAACTTGCCCAGGACTCGCAGATTTATGTAAACAGAAACTTGCTGAGACGTGCAGATTTATATTTGGACGATTACGTCATAGGGTCACGTCGAATCGTGACTTGAAGAGATTGTCTGTGAGGTGCGTACGTACATCACATACACTGGAAGCGCCATTAGATCAATTATTTTATCAAGCCACGTTTACATTTCGCCAGGGTCATCCTTTGCCTAAATGATTTTTTATGAATATTGTCCTGTTAAATAATTGTCATTTTGTGTGAAATACACTGATATCTTTTCCATATATTTTCTGAGAAAAAACAGAAACTTGCTGAGAAATGCAGATTTATAAATAAGGACGATTACGTCATGGGGTCACATGAGTCACGTCTAACCGTGACTTGAAGAGATTTCGCAACGTCCTGTGATAAACCAGGGTCGCCGTTAGGTCAAATTTCATATCAAAGCTATTACTTTTGATTTGAACACGAATACTCTGCTGTTTATTTAGTGTGAAATACATTACTTTTTCGTGTTGGTGCAGCATTTCACTTCCTTGTATGCAGAAGATTTATAAATAACAACCATTACGTTACAATATCACATTTTGACTCACGCAATTTGTCGAACTGTGACTAGAATAGCTGCGAATGATGATGGTGCAACGCGGAACGTCTGCCGATTGATGGTTCAACACCGATTCGTACCTATGTTGTCGTGTTTTTTTCCTCTTATTCAGCTTTGGCTTTATATTGAGGAATGATCTTCAAAGACTGCTCAGAGGCAAGAAAATTGACAGTAGGCAACTATACGCAAACATCAGACTTCAGCGTGACTGCCGTGACTAATCTGATAGATTTCAAGCAAGAAAGCAGGTAAAACTGCTTGCTTGCTTGATAAAAAAAAGCCCGGTTTATATTTTCTTCGAAAATTCTTGTTTATAAATGAAAAGAATCGAATCCTTTTTCTCTCCAACACGCTTTCCATCCTTGACAGTGGTCAGGTCTGCAATCAGTGCAAGTGTTTCTTCCACCAATTGTTTTGTCTGCCGTCTCACGAAAATTCACAGTGTGTGTCAAGAAGTCGAGAAGCAGATTTCCTTCGGTTGATTTCTCATCAAACACCTCGGTAACATCGATGGGATATTCTTGGCTGTATATTTCATGCTTCCAGCCGTTGTTGTTGGCAATCTTGATAATCTTCTCAGCTGTTTTCGTAGCTCTCGCTATCTGCAGTGCTTTTTCCGTGCCATTGTCTGGGGCTTTGATTCTGAGTAACCGAATACATAAATGAGATCTTTGCCATCTAAGAAAAAAACAACAGCTCCCTCGTCGCTTAGTTCTTTCTCAAAACAATGAATCAATGCTTGCTCGATGTCGATATAGTAAATACTGTGAATGAAATGGACCATGTCAAACTTCATATTCGCGATCGCTTCCATCTGGCTTTCCGTGTACTCTTCAAATGTCTGCTGACAGAGTTCAAACTCAGTAGTTGATCGTTTAGCTGACTTGGTAGGTTTTCAATGGCAGCTTTGTAGAGACCACACGAATATTCATTAGGCTCGATGGCTCGGTTGAACATCTTCATGTGACTTGTTGTTTCGCTTTTCTGTAATTCTTGCTTGATTATCTTTATGATTTCCATATCTTCTTCTCCAGATCCACTTCCGACGCTTAAAATATTAAAATAATGGGATCGTTGTTGGCGCCTTTGAACCAAGACCGGGATGTGTTCTTGTAACATCTTCATAACATAATTATGTTGTCCACATTTTGTTTTGAACACATTTAAGCATTTAGTGTAATAGTCTTCTGAACCTAAAAAGGCAAACACCGACATCTTTCTGTGTTTCAGTTGCGTGGCCGAGAGTCGAGTGAAGCCAACCCAGAGAACACGAACAATCTGCTTCCAGGCCAATATCGTTCAGCTTCCAAGGTCAAACTTGCCTCCTCCGCAGGAAACTCTTATAAAGGCACGAGTGAAAGACTGGTACGGAGGACAAAAAGGTGACTGAGTGGGGTGGGGGACCTCGGAGACACAACGTCTGCGAGGAGGCTATGCGGAGGAGGCTATGAAAATATCAAAATCGTATAATTCTTTTAAAAAATCAACAAAAATTTTAGAAAAAAAAAATATCCTGCAAGCACACTTGTACACAAAAAAAATTCGTGCGCACGACCACTGCCGAAAAAATTTCCTGCAAGACACTACCTGATGGGTAGCCTCCTCCGCAGGCAACTCCTGGGTCTCCGGGGTCTGGGGCCAAGAAAGGGGCAAAAGAGCGGGCACTGGGGCCGAGGCGAGCGAAAGGCGGGGTTGGCAACACATCCTTCTTTTTCCTCTCTTCCTGTCCCCCACCCCACTCAGTCACCTTTTTGTCCTCCGTACCAGTCTCTCACTCGTGCCTTTATGTAAGAATTGCCTGCGGAGGAGGCTACGCAACGCAAAATACGGTTCAAAATCTCCATATCAGGAAAGCAAAATTTTGAATAATAAATCTCCTATTAGGCATTTTGGTGTCAGTAGTATCGCTGTATATTTTTATATGTTTTTACTAATCTTTTGTGTTTTGACTCGCCCCACGGGCTCGCCAAAAGACTCGCAAATATATACAGCGATCAGTACTACACACTAAAATGACTAATAAGATATATGTACTTTCATGTGGTACTGTTTGTTTTTGACAATTTTGCCAAAATGAAATTCACGATTTTTCATCCAGTTTTGAAATTAGCACTCTGGCCTGAAAAAAATCGAAAGGGTTGAAGGATCAGTTTGTCGTTTATTATTATTTCTTATGTATTGTTTACGTTCTGCCCTGTGATTAGTTTTCGTTGTCTGGGTATGTCTCCACTGTACTGCGGCACGCAACTTACTAACAAACACAGAAATAAAACCCGCGGGTTAGAAATATTGTCGTTTGCCTTTATAGGTTCGGAAGACCATTATTGTAAAAGTTTAAATGCGGCTCGGGAGGTTTAAGGCAAACGTCGTCATTTTTTCTCCTCGCTCGATGGATTGTATTAGGAGCAATAAACGGACGCCTTTATATCAGCACGCCGGAGTAGTGTAAAAGGAACTTTTTAGGGAGATTAAGCTGCGGTTCCTTCTACGCAGTTAAACCACCAAGACTGTTTCCTTTTTTTAACTCCCTTATTGGCTTTGATTCTAGCTTACAATTTCAACTCTGATGAAAATCTTTCTCACGTTGCTTTTATGGGGATAGTTTGGGAACTGTTAATTATCGCGGTCAAACTGGCACTTGATCTTAATTTAGGCTTACGTAAAAGTCTTACGTAGCTCGAGTAAAGCGAAAGTACGCTTGCGCAGAGAACTATTATTATTATACGACATAGCATTTTAGAGTGCGAATACGCACAAAGACGAGAGCAAATATGAGACCGTATTCAACGGGTCTCAGTCCCCCTGGCCGCGCGCTACGGAAAACAATGTTGAAAGCCTATATTTTAGGAAAGATATTATGTCGTATAATAAACAATTTATTCAGCGGAAAGTTGTGTAATACGGCTGGGCATTTTTACGAGTCAGTTTTTATTTTTCTCGCCTAAAGGCTCGAAAAAATAAAAACTGACTCGTAAAAATACCCAGCCGTATTGCACAACTTTCCGCTGAATAACCTCTATATATTTTCCTTTCTAGCTGGCAAACATTGTCAAAATATTCTTTTTTTTACGAATTTAGACTGTAACACTAAAACAGCCGAAACATAGAAATAAATGATCTCCGAAAGAAGAGAAATTAGTTTTAGGATAATTAAAGAATAATTTCGGAACCGATTAGTTTCCTAGAAACATAACATCTGCCGTGCACCAACATCACACCGGAGAAAATGTCATTTGATCAGTATTTATTTATTTACTCAATTTAATTATACAGATGTATAGGGAATAATAAGTATCGAATAAAAAGGTCTAAGTACAAGGAAACCTTCGAGTTTTTAAAATGTCCAATGATTATATATCATATATGTTTCAATAGTTTACTATCTAGAGCGGTTTTCGACATTCTCGTGCCCAGATCCTCTGTTTCTTTTGGTCACGTGGTTGTTGAAACGGAGGCTCTGGTCTCGGCCGTTACCGGATGTCCGAAAATTCCGGACATCCATTCATTAGTTCGTGTTGCGCATTTATTTTTTATCAGCCAATTTTTTCCTTGCGACCAGGACCAGGTTCATGAATTGAGTTGATTCGAAGCCACAGTATCCTTATTCCCTAGCACAACAGAATCGAGCCGCTAGCTGCCCGAAACACTAATTTTTAAGGCAATAACTTGCTCTCAGTAACATACGTCAAAACTGACCAATACTAACTGGTTTACTACGAACGAATCATAAAATCGTTACTTAACATCATAAATGAAACCATTTTTTAACCCCTAACAGTAAAACGTTGGCTAACTACAAAATTTGATTAACCTGAAACAATATCAGTAGTCGCTTAAAAAAATACATAGATGTTATTGAACTAGCGTGAGGTCCGTATTGGGAAAATATTGGTCGAGTTCTTTTTTTTGCAAGTTTATGGACCGAGCCGAAGGCGAGATCCATAAACTTGCAAAAAAAGAACTCGACCAATATTTCCCAATACGGACCTCACGCTAGTTCAATAAAGTTTTTATTATAATGACTTTTTTAAAAATTTGCTGATAAATTAATGCAACCATTCTCGGCTAACGCGCGCGCGCCAAAGCTAAGCATATTCTTGCATTTTTCAGGCCGCTTTGCGAAAAGTTTAACCAAAATTGTCCGCCAGACATGAGTAAAGATGTTTCTACTTAATAGAAAACAGTTTTCTTTAGTTCAATGTTTCATAAAAGGAATTCGGCGAAATGAGTTCGTGAGCGGTCCATCTTAGCGGTCCGTATTGCAAAATTCGGACCGCTCAGGGAACCAATGAGAATGCTCCTTTTCATCGTGGACCAGTTTGCCATATAATACAAAATGTAAATGGCCGCCATCTTGAAGTGGGCGTAAAAAAATTTCGCCCGCCCGGCCCTCCGGTCTGAATAGGGTTAATTATAATCAAGACAAAATAATGTTTCTTGTTCATGGTAATTGGTAATTTAGACTCTCGTTTCGTTTTTTTAATTGATTCGCAAACCCACTGTGGCGTGCAAATATAAAGGCGTCGACTTGAAGTCCCTCTTATAACACTTGTATCACCTATCTCTCGTTTATTGCTCCTGAAACAACCCGCCGAGCGAGGAGAAAAAATGACGACGTTTTTTTCTTCCAGAGCACATTATAATAATAGTTTTAATTCGTTTATTGCGAAAACTGGAGAAAGAAGGAAGAATTTTGAGATATTACGAGATCATCTACCGCCGTTGATTCAGAAGATGTCTCTGCAACAACGATCCCATTTTAATATCTTAGGCGTTGGAAGTGGAACGGGGGAGATGGATATAGAAATCCTGAAAATAGTTAAGCAAGAATTACAGAAAAGCGAAACAACAAGTCACATGAAGATGTTCAACCGAGCCATCGAGCCTAATGAATATTCGTGTGGTCTCTACAAAGCTGCCATTGAAAACCTACCAAGTACGGTGGCAGAGTTTGAGATTCTGCAGCAAACCTTTGAAGGGTACAAGGAAAGCCAGCATGGCCAGGCAAGATCAGAGAAGTTTGACATGGTGCATTTCATACACAGTTTCGACCATGTTGACATGGAGCTTACCTTGATTCATTGTTTTGACAACGAACTCAGCGAACAGGGAGCTTTCGCTTGTATCGTCACAGAAAAGGACCTGCTATACAGGGTGAGGAAGCAAAGCGGAAAGTGGCATGGAACGGACACGGATAGCGAGAGCGACGAAACAGCTGAGACGATTATCAAGATTGCCAACGACAACGGCTGGAAGCATGAAATATACACCCTAGAATATTCCATCGATGTTACCGAGGTGTTCGATGAGAAATCAACCGAAGGAAATCTGCTTCTCGACTTCTTGACACACACTGTGAATTTTCGTGAGACGGCAGACAAACAATTGGTGGAAGAAACGCTTGCACTGATTGCCGACCTGACCACTGTCAAGGATGGAAAGCGTGTTGGAGACAAAAAGGAATCGCTTCTGCTAATTTATAAATAAAGCACATTTTACTCATATTTTAAACAATGAATCAACTGCTGTGGCACACTTCGAACTCTGCCAGAAGACATTTCAAGAGTACAATCAACTCTCTCTTAAGCGGACACTCTCGGGACCAGCTCTAACTGTCCGCCTTAGAGAGGTGTCCGCCTTATAAAGAGTTAATGTAACTTGACACTATAGAAATCCGTGACGTTAGAACTCAGTGAAAAGAGATCATATTTACAGGGTCTTTACAGTCCCTTTCAAAGCTGATCAGTAAAACTATTTTACAGTTTGATTCATGCAAAGTGAACGGTAAGTCCACCAGTAGGTCAATTTGGAATTAATATCCGGCCTATAATCTATTGATTGTGCCAAAAAATGCACCTCTATTGTCCGCCTTGATAGGTATTTTTAACCAGAAGTTTGCTAAAAAAGTGTCCGCTGTCCGCCTTACAGAGGTATCCGCCTTAAAGAGAGTTTAGTTACAGACAAACAAATGAAATTCGGCCGGGACCAGCCATCCTAGGAAGGTGTCCGCCTTACAGTGGTGTCCGCTTGGAGAGAGTTGACTGTACAACTTGGAAATTAAAGTCAGTATGCAAAAAAGAAGTTTCCCTGTCTTTGTAAATCAGAACAATTTCTAATCAGTGCAGTCTGCGGGACGGCTTTCGGCCAGTTCCGATCCTTACTGTAGAGTGATATCTATAATTATGTAAATTTAGATGTTTCGTTTTGTTTCGCAAACCTAGCTACTCCGGCGTGCTGATATAAAGGCGTCCGTTTAGTGCAGTCCTAATAGATCGTTTTCACCAAAATAACAAGATCGTTTTGCGTGCATCAAATACATCAACAAACTCAGAGATTGTACAGATTGTAGAGTAGGTGGAAAGAAATATATTCACCAAGTTTTGATTTGGCAGTGTTCATTTGTAAAACAATAAAATTGCAAGCCGGCAACGAGACGTTTCATATATTTATTGATTCTATAATTAAATGTTAGGAAAACTTGCTTTTTGGTGTCGGAAATAGTAAACTATTGAAACATATATGATATATAATCATGGACATTTTAAAAACTCAAAGGTTTACTTGTAACTAACGCTTCTGACTTAAACCTTTTTATTCGATACGGATCAAATGATACTTTCTCCGGTGTGATGTTGGTGCACGGCAGATGTTATGTCGTTTCTAGGAAACTAATCGGTTCCGAAATTATTCTTTAATTATCCTAAAACTAATTTCTCAGTCTTCTTTCGGAGATCATTCATTTATATGTTTCGGCTGTTTTAGTGTTACAGTCTAAATTCGTAAAAAAAAAAAAAGAATATTTTGACAATGTTTGCCAGCTCGAAGGAAAATATTAATAGTTCTCTGCGCAAGCGTACTTTCGCTTTACTCGAGCTACGTAAGACTTTTACGTAAGCCTAAATTAAGATCGAGTGCCAGTTTGACCGCGATAATTAACAGTTCCCAAACTATCCCCACAAAAGCAATGTGAGAAAGATTTTCATCAGAGTTGAAATTGTAAGCTAGAATCAAAGCCAATAAGGGAGTTAAAAAAGGAAACAGTCTTGGTGGTTTAACTGCGTAGAAGGAACACAGCTAATCTCCCTAAAAAGTTCCTTTTACACTACTCCGGCGTGCTGATATAAAGGCGTCCGTTTATTGCTCCTAATACAATCCATCGAGCGAGGAGAAAAAATGACGACGTTTGCCTTAAATTAAACCTCCCGAGCGCATTTAAACTTTTACAATAATGGTCTTCCGAACCTATAAAGGCAAACGACAACATTTCTAACCCGCGGGTTTCATTTCTGTGTTTGTTAATAAGTTGCGTGCCGCATGCGCAGTACAGTGGAGCCATACCCAGACAACGAAAACTAATCACAGGGCAGAACGTAAACAATACATAAGAAATAATAATAAACGACAAACTGATCCTTTAACCTTTTCAGGCCAGAGTGCTAACTTCAAAACTGGATGAAAAATCGTTAATTTCATTTTGCAAAATTGTCAAAAACAAACAGTACCACATGAAAGTTTGTCATTTTAGTGTGCCGACCCGGGGGGGGGGGGGGGGGAGGTACTCAAAAAAGTTTTATACGGGGAGGCTCCGCCCAGAGGTCCAACCCTTTACCCTTTTATATACCATTTTTGACAGAAAAAGTACCCCTTTGATATACCTTCCATGGAAAATGGTACCCCTTTCATATACCTTCCATAGAAATTATGAAAATGGTACCTTTATAGGGAGTACCCCCACCCCCCCCAGGGGTGCCGATCACTGTAAAGTTTGCGAGTCTTTTGGTGAGCCCGTAGTTTTGCATCTGATTGGTCGAGTAGGTGGTGCGAGTTTTATATAAGCCAATTACAGAACGTAGTAAAGCAAAACCAAAGCAATCGACATTCAATTGAATTGAAAACCTATTTCCAACACCAAAAAGCAAGTTTTCTTTAATATTTAAATACAGAATCAATAAATATATGAAACATCTTTTTATATGAATAAATATATATGAAATTTTTTTCTGAGTATTTCGACTTGAGAGCATTTCTACATTATGAAACGTCTCGTTGCTTGCAATTTTATTGTTTTACAGTCGGTTTGCGAAACAAATGAAACGAAACGAAACATCTAAATTTACATATATTTAATGGATAGATAACATTTAAATAAAAGCTTATAGCTTGTGGGGTCGTGTATTGTTAAAACTACAAAGGTACGGAACCGGCCGAAAGCCGTCCCGCAGACTGCACTGATTAGAAATTGTTCTGATTACAAAGACAGGGAAACCTCTTTTCTGCATACTGGCTTTAATTTCCAAGTTGTATTCTTGAAATGTCTGGCAGAGTGTGTCACAGCACTTGATTCATTATTCATGAGTAAAATGTGCTTTATTTATAAATGAAAAGAATCGAATCCTTTTTCTCTCCAACACGCTTTCCATCCTTGACAGTGGTCAGGTCTGCAATCAGTGCAAGCGTTTCTTCCACCAATTGTTTGTCTGCCGTCTCACGAAAATTCACAGTGTGTGTCAAGAAGTCGAGAAGCAGATTTCCTTCGGTTGATTTCTCATCAAACACCTCGGTAACATCGATGGAATATTCTTGGGTGTATATTTCATGCTTGAAATAATTGTCGTTGGCAATCTTGATAATCTTCTCAGCTGTTTCGTAGACTTCGCTATCTGCAGTGTTTTTTCCGTTCCACTGTCTGGGGCTTTGTTTCTTAGTAACCCAATAAATAAGATCATTGCCATCTAAGATAAAAACAACAGCTCCCTCGTCGCTTAGTTCTTTCTCGAAACAATGAATCAATGCTTGCTCGATGTCGATATAGTAAATACTGTGAATGAAATGGACCATGTCAAACTTCATATTCGCGATCGCTTCCATCTGGCTTTCCGTGTACTCTTCAAATGTCTGCTGACAGAGTTCAAACTCTGTTAGTTGATCGTTTAGCTGACTTGGTAGGTTTTCAATGGCAGCTTTGTAGAGACCACACGAATATTCATTAGGCTCGATGGCTCGGTTGAACATCTTCACGTGACTTGTTGTTTCGCTTTTCCGTAATTCTTGCTTGATTATCTTCATGATTTCCATATCTTCTTCTCCAGATCCACTTCCGACGCTTAAAATATTAAAATACAGGGATCGTTGTTGGCGCCTTTGAACCAAGGCCGGTATGTGTTCTTGTAACATCTTCATAACATAACTATGTTGTCCACATTTTGTTTTGAACACATTTAAGCTTTTAGTATAATAGTCTTCTGAACCTAAAAAGGCAAACACCGACATCTTTCTGTGTTTCAGTTGCGTGCCGAGAGTCGAGTGAAGCCAACCCAGAGAACACGAACAATCTTCAGCTTCCAATATCGTTCGGGGAGGGGGGTTTTGAAAACAAATATCCTGCAAGCACACTTGTACAAAAACAAATTCGTGCGCACGACCACTGTCGAAAAAATTTTCTGCAAGACACTCGACCTGATGGGCTGACACATGCAATTTCAGAAAAAAAATATCATCCACGCGCACAAAGATGCCCCTAAAAGCCCGCAAGACAAGACCGAAAGGTAGCATGGGTAAAAGTAGAAAACTGCTACACGCACCAAATACTAATAAGAAGTAACATGAACAACATTATTTCTAGCGTTTCCTTTTTGTTTTAAACCTGTAGAAGTAAGCTACTTTTAGCCAAACTAAATTTTAGCAGAATCGTGCAGCTAGTGAAAAAACATGGAAAAAATAAATTATCTAATTCGGGGCAAATTGTCTTCGAAAAGCCCCCCTTGGGAAAATATAATAAAGTATGTATGTATGTATGTAAACCACATCACGTCCGAAATTAAAAACTTCTAATGAATACCCAGACTACCATTCGGTCTTGTATTGTATTGAGCAAAACCACAGCGACAAACTGATGAGGATATTTTGTAGCCCTGGATCAGAGAAATATTTGAGATAATATTAAAAGAAATAAGAGATATTATATCGTTTCCGAATTTTCCTTCTTCCTGCCGTTATTCCTTTCACTTCCAGAGTTAAACCTTGAGTCAATATATATGGTTCTAACTTTTAAGTCTGTGGATGAAACGCTAGTGTGTGACCATTCAAATGAAAACTATTGAGCAGTACTTTACGTGGTACTGTTTATTATGCTGCACAAGGTGGTTCTAACTTTTGAGTCTGTGGATGAAACGCTAGTGTGTGACCATTCAAATGAAAGCTATTGAGTATTGAGCATTATCATCCAACTCCACTCAGTAGTGTACAAATAACGCGCGAAACGGGTAGAAATTTCTCACGATATTTTTACTGTAGGAAACCGGTTTAACAGATTATGCGTTCGTAACCTCGCGCAACCCAAAACACGCGGTTCAAATTAAAATCTCCATTTCAGGAAAGCAAAATTTTGAATAATAAATCTCTTATTAGGCATTTTGGTGTCAGTAGTATCGCTGTATATTTTTATATGTTTTTTATACTAATCTTTTGTGTTTTGACTCGCCCTATGGGCTCGCCAAAAGACTCGCAAATATATACAGCGATCAGTACTACACACTAAAATGACTAATAAGATATATGTACTTTCATGTGGTACTGTTTGTTTTTGACAATTTTGCAAAATGAAATTCACGATTTTTCATCCAGTGTTGAAATTAGCACTCTGGCCTGAAAGGGTTGAAGGATAAGCCTTGTCGTTTATTATTATTTCTTACGTATTGTTTACGTTCTGCCCTGTGATTAGTTTTCGTTGTCTGGGTATGTCTCCATGTACTGCGGCACGCAACTTATTAACAAACACAGAAATAAAACCCGCGGGTTAGAAATGTTGTCGTTTGCCTTTATAGGTTCGGAAGACCATTATTGTAAAAGTTTAAATGCGCTCGGGAGGTTTAATTTAAGGCAAACGTCGTCATTTTTTCTCCTCGCTCGATGGATTGTATTATAGGAGCAATAAACGGACGCCTTTATATCAGCACGAAGGAGTAGTGTAAAAGGAACGTTTTAGGGAGATTAGCTGTGTTCCTTCTACGCAGTTAAACCACCAAGACTGTTTCCTTTTTTTAACTCCCTTATTGGCTTTGATTCTAGCTTACAATTTCAACTCTGATCAAAATCTTTCCCACGTTGCTTTTATGGGGATAGTTTGGGAACTGTTAATTATCGCGGTCAAACTGGCACTCGATCTTAATTTAGGCTTACGTAAAAGTCTTACGTAGCTCGAGTAATGGCTCCGTCAATTCCAAGCCCGACCATCCCCCCCCCCCCCCCCGGGCATTTGTCGGGCATTTTACAACTTTTCCATCCCTAGGGCGGGTGGGGCATTTGCTATAACCGGGCAGCCCGGGGGTGGGGCATTGTCAAAGATTTCCCCCGATAGAAAAATATAAAAACTGAGTTGATATTAAGCCTCGTTTGAGTCCCGCACTTTTCAAGTGTACCGTAACCCCTCTCTCCTCCGCAGAGGCTCAATGGGGTTTTAGGAGAAATCCGCTGAACGTGGTGTGTGCAGGCGCATGTAACTGGTGGATCAACGAAGCGGCGAGCCTCTGCCAGATTTGTGTCGTTTTCTTGTACATCTTTGTCGTTTTCTTGTACATTGGACGATTTCTCAGCCCTCGCTAAATTTGACAGCTTGAAACTTGGCAAAAATCAGCGCTAGGTATGTTGCTACAGTTAGCGATCGTTATTTTTAAGACGAGGTTTCATATTTACTAAAAAAAAAGCCAAAATGTTGGTCTCCGAATTGATCGCGAAGACCCTCCTGAAACCCGTGGGGGGTGGTCTTGCAAGTGTGTTATTCTTTGGAAACAATGGCGGAAGAGCTTGACTTTTCGCTCCAAGAGATGTCTCTTGACGGTAAATGTTCTTCTTGTATTTCGTGTTTTTGGTCTTAAATTCCTGCTGGTTGCATTTCGTTTAATTTTAGCGTTTAGTTTAACTTAATAAGCTTACAGCTTTTTGTTTGAATCGCAAGTTTTGCACTCGACGTTTTAAGAGCGTATGCCTGTAATTATCAAGAATCGAAAATCAGTGGCGAAAATTCGAATTTTTTTTTATTTCGCCAAAACATCCCTTTGGAAAATATCAAAAAGTTCCAGCGATTTTTTTTTCGGCTGAATTTTAGAAAAGTTCGAAAATTATGCTAATTAGCCGTTTTCGCCTTGCGAAACGGCCGAATCATCACGCAACTTTAGGAAGATGGCGAAAGCGTAAAACATTCCCAATGAATATCAAACTTTGTAGACGTTTTAATATATTGCTGGACATTAAATCCATATGATAATTATTTAGAAATTATATTTAAAAAAAGATTTATTGGCCTTTTTATACAGGTGTATTTTGAATGTCTTTGCGAGGGGTAAACTGAAGGCAAAGTTTAAGCGGTCTAAACGACGTCTGGTACATAATAAATTAACATGAAAACAACATCAGAATAAACCTTATTTATTATATTTATCACCTGGCAAATTTGGACTTTGGAAATCAAGTATTATTCCGTCAGTAAAATAAATCGTCATACCATGTTAGCGAGTAGAATGTGACGCTAATCACGCTAATTGCGGAGTGCTTTCTAGAAATATATTTTCTATAAGAAAAATAAACATGAAATAACGTGTTTGTACTAGCTGCAGCTCTTCTCTGATACTGTAAAATTTAAGTACAGCCTTTACATGTAATTTTCTCAGTGTAGCGTTGAATCTTGTATCTCGAAACCGGCTGTTTAACTAAATCAATACATCAAATGAAATCAACTACGGACGACCCTCATATTAAAATGTTGCGGTTATATCCAAAAGTCCAAAACTGCTCCAAATACGCAGCGATATATTTCTAAATAGAAAAAGGCTCGGCAATTGAGAAACGTTTGATTGTAAAAGACCGGATCAGCCAATAAAGATCAATAATATAACTATAAAGAATGAATACCTTCCAACTGTGAAATAGGAGTTACATGTATCAAATTACATACTCCTTGTGTTTTAAATAAATTACCAATGTTACCTCAAATTACACACGGTTTATATTTGTACTCAACAAATTCTCAAATAGACAGAAATAATATAGAGGAATAAAGACATTCTATAACTAAAACGAGCACAATGTATTTTGACCGTCAACAAACACATTTTTTTTAAACAATGACTCACCTCAAGTAACGCGTCTTAGTCACGCAACTTCAAAAACGTTAATTTGATAAAGATTCTAAACATGTAATTTAAACTTTAATTTTGGCTCTGACTAGTTCCTTTCTAGTCGATTGGGACACTTAACCATTGTTTTAACTTCCACGTTTTCACCTTTGAACCAAAATATAATAGTCTATAAGCGAGCATTCGAGCATTCTTCTAAAAGATGACCAGAGATACCTGGACTCTGTAGCTGAGATTTAATACTATGAAGTACGTTAACCTGAACAAGAGGATATTACCAAGATTTGGCCCTAACAGTGGCGGATATTTTTTTGTTTGCATGCATAAGAGTCAAATGCTGAAAATTCCTCCGCAAGAAAAATCAAACCCTACCCACCCCAAGGAAGGGCATTGGAAATTCCGAGGGGGAGGGGGTCTTAAAAGCCAAAAATTTTAAAGTGTATATGACAGATATTTTTTTATTTGCTTGATCGAATCTTCATAGGATCCTGATATGAACATCGAAAAAAAAAATTCCATATCGCTTTTCTTCACCGCGTTTTAGCCGTCTAAAGACGTGAAATTTCATTTCCGGTTAGGTAAAAAGCCGAGCGAGATGGAGTCCTGGACCGAGTCGGTCGTGACGTCAAAACCAGAACGCCTTCGACAACCACGCAAAGACAGCGAGGAGTTTCGTGGCTTGTAGCGGTGTATAACCAGATATATTTTAGTTCAAATTTTGTCTAGAACCGTCAAAACCTACAAAAAGTTATGTCTACGGATGATTTTGAGTTTGGGAGCGATTCTGAGCGATCAGACGCATAATTCAGTGTTTCTTCGACTGTTGATGAAGTTGAGTGCGATAGTTTATACAGGTTTATAGAAGCAGCAGCAGACATCTCAGACCTAGAAGGTCCTTACGATGAGTGGCTTCAAGAGTACATGTATACCGCTAGCAGATAACGACAGCGATATAATTTCTCATTCTGAAAGAACGTGAATTTCGGAGCCCGGACATGCTGGAAATGTGTGTGTATGCGTGTGTAAAAATAACATTGTTTGTTTATACAATTGCGCTGTTTGAATCGAAATGAGTTGAACCGATTTGTAATAAGCTTTTTAAAATTCGCTTTTACATGTAGTTCTCGTTAGTTTATCTTGAGTTTTTCCCCTTTCGAGGACTGTTCATGAGGGGCGAAGCGAGCAGCAACTCGCGAAGCGGCGAGCGACTTTGAAATCGAATGGATTTTTAGCACAAAGATAGCGGCACAAAATGTAAATAGTGTCACAGAAGCGGTCACGACTAAACAAGGTTTTTTGCTTCTTTTCGCTCCTAAAGGTATTTAAGAAGAAAATGGTCATTGAATTTGATAGAGTTTCTTATTCATCTTTAGAAAGAATGTTTCATGGAGCAATTATGTCCCGGAATCCCAGACAAGTCAGAAGCAACTGCGTGATTTTCATTCAATGCGCTGTTGTGATCATGATTTGGCCTGAATCGCTTTTAGGTAAGCTCTCACTAGTAGTTTCTCAGTCAACAGTGGTTTACTTTGGGAGGCAGAGGAATAATTTATCTTTAAGAAAACCGGAGTTGTGATTCAGAACTATTTTTGTCCGTTCAGAGTAACGTTTTCGCTCAGTTCTGAATAATTTTTCGACGCAGGGCTCGCGATAGTAACTTTATTTATCCACATATCACATTGTACACATTGGTCTGCCTCTACCGAAGATTGTGCAGTTGATGCTTCTTCCGCAAGGATAACAGACACTGAAATCAAAATTCAAAACAAAATACCTTTAGGAGCGAAAAGAAGGAAAAAAACCTCTTGTTTAGTCGTGACCGCCTCTGTGACACTATTTACATTTGGAGCGTGCCGCGATCTTCGTGCTAAAAATCCATTCGATTTCAAAGTCGCTCGCCGCTTCGCGAGTTGCTGCTCGCTTCGCCCCTCAAGAACAGTCCTCGAAAAGGGAAAAACTCAAGATAAACTAACGAGAACTACATGTACAAGCGAATTTTAAAAAGCTTATTACAAATCGGTTCAACTCATTTCGATTCAAACAGCGCAATTGTGTAAACAAACAATGTTATTTTTACACACGCATTTCCAGCATGTCCGGGCTCCGAAATTCACGTTCTTTCAGAATGAGAAATTATATCGCTGTCGTTATCTGCTAGCGGTATACAATCATGTACTCTTGAAGCCACTCATCGTAAGGACCTTCCGGGTCTGAGTTGTCTGCTGCTGCTTCTATAAACCTGTATAAACTCATCGCACTCAACTTCATCAACAGTCGAAGAAACACTGAATTCATGCGTCTGATCGCTCAGAATCGCTCCCAAACTCAAAATCATCCGTAGACATAACTTTTTGTAGGTTTTGACGGTTCTAGACAAAATTTGAACTAAAATATATCTGGTTATACACCGCTACAAGCCACGAAACTCCTCGCTGTCTTTGCGTGGTTGTCGAAGGCGTTCTGGTTTTGACGTCACGACCGACTCGGTCCAGGACTCCATCTCGCTCGGCTTTTTACCTAACCGGAAATGAAATTTCACGTCTTTAGACGGCTAAAACGCGGTGAAGAAAAGCGATATGGAATTTTTTTTTTCGATGTTCATATCAGGATCCTATGAAGATTCGATCAAGCAAATAAAAAAATATCTGTCATATACACTTTAAAGGAAAGTATGAAGCAAAACTAGAATTTCCAGGAGGGTGTGGGTTCAAACCAAAAAACCTTCTGTGAGCTGATATTTTCTGGAACCACACTGTGGATTTCTCAGCTGACGCTTTTTTGGGTTCGCCTGTGAACTCAGAGCCAGCAGAGTAGCGGTTTGGCCTTGTTTTAAAACAGCTGATGACAGACAAGAGTCCGAAATAGAAGGTGACAGCTGATAAAACAAATTTTAAAAATGCACGTTTACTGTATCGTCTTGACGTGATTCCGCCACTAATTTTTCGATTTTATACCACGCCTAATGCTAATTTATGGCGAACCCCTTTTAAGCGGCCAACCGCTTAATATGAGTTCGACTGTATATTGCAGTGCATTTGCCAGAACTTAGAATTTGATGTGCCTTACAACCCATTCGACATAAAGCGCCATACATTGCCTTATGTAATGAAGCTGTTACTAGTCAATGCACCTGCCAGCTCCCTGACTGACCCATTAGCCGATCAGTGGGAAAATACTTCGGATTGGCTACTGCCAGTACATACATAAATGTTATAGTGGTTCAGTTTTGCCAACCGATATAAATTATAAAATTTGTGTTTAACTAAATTCTTATCCCATAATTATCACAAGTGCGCCTGAGTGGTATGCCATTTCCGCCGTACGTTTCGCACGCTCAAGGAAGGTCGCAATCTCGTACCCAGAGTCAACGGTCTCCTCGGTCAGCGGGTCGTCGCCAGGTTAGACTCTGGGGGAATGGAATAAATATCGAATTTTTTGATTGGCTGTCTCGTGTAACAAACAATGGCCGTTACACCAGATTTCTGGTATTCAAAATTCCATTCCCCCAGAGTCTAACCTGGCGACGATCCGCTGACCGAGGAGACCGTTGACTCTGGGTACGAGATTGGGAAGGTCGGGGAAGGTTGGTGGTGGTGGTGTGTGTGTGTGTGTGTGGGGGGGGGGGGGGGGGGGGGGGGGGGAGGGGGGGGGGGGGTTTCGGGTGCGAAGTAGGGTTTGATATTTCTTGTGAAGGAATTTCCGGCCATTTGATCATTATACATACAAACAAACAATATCCGCCACTGTTAGGGCCAAATCTTGGTAATATCCTCTTGTTCAGGTTAACGTACTTCATAGTATTAAATCTCAGCTACAGAGTCCAGGTATCTCTGGTCATCTTTTAGAAGTATGCTCGAATGCTCGCTTATAGACTATTATAGTGGTGCGAAGTTGAGTTTCCGGCCATTTGACCATTATGCATACAAACAAAAAAATATCCGCCACTGTTAGGGCTATTAAATTTACAGAGTCCAGGCATCTGGTCATCTTTTAGAAGAATGCTCGAACGCTCGCTTACAGACTATTAGATTTTGGTTCAAAAGTTTTCAAGCGTTCCAAATTGAAAAATTGGAAATTGACACAATGGTCAAGTGTCCCAATCGACTAGAAAGGAACTAGTCAGAGCCAAAATTAATTTTAATTTTAAATTACTGACATGTTTAGAATCTTTATTAAATTAACGTTTTTGAAGTTGCGTGACTAAGATGCGTTACTTGAGGTGAGTCATTGTTTTAAAAAAATGTGTCTGTTGACGATCAAAATACATTGTGCTCGTTTTAGTTATAGAATGTCTTTATTCCTCTATATTATTTCTGTCTATTTGAGAATTGTTGAGTACAAGGATAAACCGTGGGTAATTTGAGGTAACATTGGTAATTTATTTAAAACACAAGGAGTATGTAATTTGATACATGCAACTCCTATTTCACAGTTGGAAGGTATTCATTCTTTATAGTTTTATTATTGATCTTTATTGCCGCTGATCCGGTCTTTTACAATCAAACGTTTCACAATTGCCGAGCCTTTTCCTGTTTAGAAATATATCGCTGCGTATTTGGAACAGTTTTGGACTTTTGCATAAACCGCAACATTTTAATACGAGGGTATCCATAGTTGATTTCATTTGATGTATTGACTTAGTTAAACAGCCGGTTTCGAGATACAAGATTCAACGCTACACTGAGAAAATTGCATGTAAATGCTGTACTTAAATTTTACAGTATCAGAGAAGAGTTGCAGCTAGTACCAACACGTTATTTCGTGTTTATTTTTCTCAGTATAGAAAACATATTTCTAAAATTAAAAGGACTCCGCAATTAGCGTGATTAGCGTCACATTCTACTCGCTAACATGGTATGACGGTTTATTTGACTGACGGGATAATACTTGATTTCCAAAGTCCAAATTTTTCAAGTGATAAATGTAATAAATAAGGTTTATTCTGATGTTGTTTTCATTTTAATTTGTTATGTACCAGATGTCGTTTAGACCGCTCAAACTTTGCCTTCAGTTTACCCCTCGCAAAGACATTCAAAATACACATGTATAATAACGCCAATAAAAAAAATTTTAAATATAATTTCTACAAACTTTTTATATGGATTTAATGTCCGGCAATATATTAAAACGTCTACAAAGTTTGATGTCCATTGGGAATGTTTTACGCTTTCACCATCTTCCTAAAGTTGCGTGATGATTCGGCCGTTTAGCAAGGCGAAAACAGCTAATTAGCATAATTTTCGAACTTTTCTAAAATTCAGCCGAAAAAAAAATCGCTGGAACTTTTGATATTTTTCCCTAAACTAGTTCACCCAAAGGGATGTTTTGGGGAAATAAAAAAAATTCGAATTTTCGCCACTGATTTTCGATTCTTGATAATTACAGGCATACGCTCTTAAACACGTAGAGATTAATAAAACACATTTCATAGCCGGAAAACTAAGCTTACTTGTTCTCTTTTCTTTTGGGACAGAATTAATAGGTTGTTGAGAGTTTCAGTCGCCGGGGAATCCTTTGCTTCCTGAATTTCTTGATCGCCACATAGCGGGTCTCGAGAATGTTGAATTCTGTAGATCAACCCATCAGAACACAACAAAACATATTCAGATTTCCATGCATCTAAAGTTTTAGTTCTCTACTTGTACATCGCGTATAAACTTCCGAATAGATTCTGATGCAGCCGCCATTTTACTGACATACGGCAGTTATACATACACCACCGTACCCCCGGTGAGGAACAATGATAAAAAGTTGCCTCCCCCGGATGGCGGCCATTTCTGGCAGAGGCTCCCGCCGTCGCTCTCTCCGGGTTTCTCGCGCCTGCACTCACTTCGTTCAGCTGATTCTCCCATATATGAGCCTCTGCGGAGGAGAGAGCCGTAACCCCACCCCCACCCCACATGTGCAAACATTTGCACCGTTGCTTTCCACGTGCGAACCAAAGATGTCAAAGATGGCGGAACGAAGCTTCGACACCTTTGCGGGACAAGACAGGTATACATAAAGAGCTATGTATTTGTGAACAATTATAGTGTCCATCATTAATAGTTCTGCTTGGAATTTAGATTTTTAAATTCCTCGATCCTCTCAAAAAAGGTTTTGAACTTGTCCCGTGGGTCGGGCACTCTCTCCTCCGCCAGAGGCTCAATGGGGTTTTTAGGAGAAATCCGCTGAACGTGGTGTGTGCAGGCGCAAGTAACTGGCGGATCAACGATCGAAGCGGCGAGCCTCTGCCAGATTTGTGTCGTTTTCTTGTACATCTTTGTCGTTTTCTTGTACATTGGACGATTTCTCAGCCCTCGCTAAATTTGACAGCTTGAAACTTGGCAAAAATTAGCGCTAGGTATGTTGCTACAGTTAGCGATCGTTATTTTTAAGACGAGGTTTCATATTTACTAAAAAAAGCCAAAATGTTGGTCTCCGAATTGATCGCGAAGTCCCCCCTGAAAACCCGTGGGGGGTGGTCTTGCAAGTGTGTTATTCTTTGGAAACAATGGCGGAAGAGCTTGACTTTTCGCTCCAAGAGATGTCTCTTGACGGTAAATGTTCTTCTTGTATTTCGTGTTTTTGGTCTTAAATTCCTGCTGGTTGCATTTCGTTTAATTTTAGCGTTTAGTTTAACTTAATAAGCTTACAGCTTTTGGTTTGAATCGCTAGTTTTGCACTCGACGTTTTAAACACGTAGATATTAATAAAACACATTTCATAGCCGTAAAACTAAG
This sequence comes from Desmophyllum pertusum, assembly GCA_029204205.1. Taxonomy (NCBI): domain Eukaryota; kingdom Metazoa; phylum Cnidaria; class Anthozoa; order Scleractinia; family Caryophylliidae; genus Desmophyllum; species Desmophyllum pertusum. Next base: position 85,102 of record MU825890.1, on the reverse strand, counting down.
CTTACTTGTTCTCTTTTCTTTTGGGACAGAATTAATAGGTTGTTGAGAGTTTCAGTCGCCGGGGAATCCTTTGCTTCCTGAATTTCTTGATCGCCACATGGCGGGTCTCGAGATTGTTGAATTCTGTAGATCAACCCATCAGAACACAACAAAACATATTCAGATTTCCATGCATCTAAAGTTTTAGTTCTCTGCTTGTACATCGCGTATAAACCTCCGAACAGATTCTGATGCAGCCGCCATTTTACTGACATACGGCAGTTATACATACACCACCGTACCCCCGGTGAGGAACACTGATAAAAAGTTGCCTCCCCCGGATGGCGGCCATATTGGGTGTGGTATCTGGCAGAGGCTCCCGCCGTCGCTCTCTCCGGGTTTCTCGCGCCTGCACTCACTTCGTTCAGCTGATTCTCCCATATATGAGCCTCTGCGGAGGAGAGAGGGTCGGGCATTTGCACTGCTCCTGAAGCCCCACCGTGGGGATTTTGTGCATGTAAGCTGACCCCACCGTGGGGCATTTTCAACCTTCTGACAAAAAAATGACAAATGCCCGACAAATGCCCGGGGGGGGGGGGGGGGGATGAGCGGGCTTGGAATTGACGGAGCCATAAAGCGAAAGTACGCTTGCGCAGATAACTATTAATATTTTCCTTTCTAGCTGGCAAACATTGTCAAAATATTCTTTTTTTTACGAATTTAGACTGTAACACTAAAAACAGCCGAAACAAACAAACTGAAAACATCTCCGAAAGAAGACTAAATTAGTTTTTGGATAATTAAAGAATAATTTCGGAACCGATTAGTTTCCTAGAAACATAACATCTGCCATGCACCAACATCACACCGGAGAAAATGTCATTTGATCAGTATTTATTTATTTATTTATTTATTTAATTACTCAATTTAATTATACAGATGTAGAGAATAATAAGTATCGAATAAAAAGGTCTAAGTACAAGGAAACCTTCGAGTTTTTAAAATGTCCAATGATTATATATCATCAGAGGTCTATAACTATATAGACTATTATAGACCTCTGATATCATATATGTTTCAATACTATCTAGAGCGGTTTTCGACATTCTCGTGCCCAGATCCTCTGTTTCTTTTGGTCACGTGGTTGGCGAAACGGAGGCTCTGGTCTCGGCCGTTACCGGATGTCCGAAAATTCCGGACATCCATTCATTAGTTCGTGTTGCGCATTCATTTTTTATCAGCCAATTTTTTCCTTGCGACCAGGACCGGATTCATGAATTGAGTTGATTCGAAGCCACAGTATCCTTATTCCCTAGCACAACAGAATCGAGCCGCTAGCTGCCCGAAACACTAATTTTTAAGGCAATAACTTGCTCTCAGTAACATACGTCAAAAACTGACCAATACTAACTGGTTTACTACGAACGAATCATAAAATCGTTACTTAATATCATAATTGAAACCATTTTTTTAACCCCAAACAGTAAAACGTTGGCTAACTACAAAATTTGATTAACCTGAAACAATATCAGTAGTCGCTTAAAAAAATACATAGATGTTATTGAACTAGCGTGAGGTCCGTATTGGGAAAATATTGGTCGAGTTCTTTTTTTTTTGCAAGTTTATGGACCGAGCCGAAGGCGAGATCCATAAACTTGCAAAAAAGAACTCGACCAATATTTCCCAATACGGACCGAACAAGCTAGTTCAATAAAGTTTTTATTATAATGACTTTTTTAAAAATTTGCTGATAAATTAATGCAACCATTCTCGGCTAACGCGCGCGCGCAAAAGCTAAGCATATTCTTGCATTTTTCAGGCCGCTTTGCGAAAAGTTTAACCAAAATTGTCCGCCAGACATGAGTAAAGATGTTTCTACTTAATAGAAAACAGTTTTCTTTTGTTCAATGTTTCATAAAAGGAATTCGGCGAAATGAGTTCGTGAGCGGTCCATCTTAGCGGTCCGTATTGCAAAATTCGGACCGCTCAGGGAACCAATGAGAATGCTCCTTTTCATCGTGGACCAGTTTGCCAGAAAAAATGTAAATGGCCGCCATCTTGAAGTGGGCGTAAAAAAATTTCGCCCGCCCGGCCCTCCGGTCTGAATAGGGTTAATTATAATCAAGACAAAATAATGTTTCTTGTTCATGGTAATTGGTAATTTAGACTCTCGTTTCGTTTTTTTAATTGATTCGCAAACCCACTGTGGCGTGCAAATATAACGGCGTCGACTTGAAGTCCCTCTTATAACACTTGTATCACCTATCTCTCGTTTATTGCTCCTGAAACAACCCGCTGAGCGAGGAGAAAAAATGACGACGTTTTTTTCTTCCAGAGCACATTATAATAATAGTTTCAATTCGTTTATTGCGAAAACTGGAGAAAGAAGGAAGAATTTTGAGATATTACGAGATCATATACCGCCGTTGATTAAGAAGATGTCTCTGCAACAACGATCCCAATTTAATATCTTAGGCGTTGGAAGTGGAACGGGGGAGATGGATATAGAAATCCTGAAAATAGTTAAGCAAGAATTACAGAAAAGCGAAACAACAAGTCACATGAAGATGTTCAACCGAGCCATCGAGCCTAATGAATATTCGTGTGGTCTCTACAAAGCTGCCATTGAAAACCTACCAAGTACGGTGGCAGAGTTTGAGATTCTGCAGCAAACCTTTGAAGGGTACAAGGAAAGCCAGTATGGCCAGGCAAGATCAGAGAAGTTTGACATGGTGCATTTCATACACAGTTTCGACCATGTTGACATGGAGCTTACCTTGATTCATTGTTTTGAGAACGAACTCAGCGAACAGGGAGTTTTCGCTTGTATCGTCACAGAAAAGGACCTGCTATACAGGGTGAGGAAGCAAAGCGAAAAGTGGCATGGAACGGACACGGATAGCGAGAGCGACAAAACAGCTGAGACGATTATCAAGATTGCCAACGACAACGGCTGGAAGCATGAAATATACACCCTAGAATATTCCATCGATGTTACCGAGGTGTTCGATGAGAAATCAACCGAAGGAAATCTGCTTCTCGACTTCTTGACACACACTGTGAATTTTCGTGAGACGGCAGACAAACAATTGGTGGAAAAAACGCTTGCACTGATTGCCGACGCTGACCACTGTCAAGGATGGAAAGCGTGTTGGAGACAAAAAGGAATCGCTTCTGCTAATTTATAAATAAAGCACATTTTACTCATATTTTAAACAATGAATCAACTGCTGTGGCACACTTCGAACTCTGCCAGAAGACATTTCAAGAGTACAATCAACTCTCTCTTAAGCGGACACTCTCGGGACCAGCTCTAACTGTCCGCCTTAGAGAGGTGTCCGCCTTATAAAGAGTTAATGTAACTTGACACTATAGAAATCCGTGACGTTAGAACTCAGTGAAAAGAGATCATATTTACAGGGTCTTTACAGTCCCTTTCAAAGCTGATCAGTAAAACTATTTTACAGTTTGATTCATGCAAAGTGAACGGTAAGTCCACCAGTAGGGGTCAATTTGGAATTAATATCCGGCCTATAATCTATTGATTGTGCCAAAAAATGCACCTCTATTGTCCGCCTTGATAGGTATTTTTAACCAGAAGTTTGCTAAAAAAGTGTCCGCTGTCCGCCTTACAGAGGTATCCGCCTTAAAGAGAGTTTAGTTACAGACAAACAAATGAAATTCGGCCGGGACCAGCCATCCTAGGAAGGTGTCCGCCTTACAGTGGTGTCCGCTTGGAGAGAGTTGACTGTACAACTTGGAAATTAAAGTCAGTATGCAAAAAAGAAGTTTCCCTGTCTTTGTAAATCAGAACAATTTCTAATCAGTGCAGTCTGCGGGACGGCTTTCGGCCAGTTCCGATCCTTACTGTAGAGTGATATCTATAATTATGTAAATTTAGATGTTTCGTTTTGTTTCGCAAACCTAGCTACTCCGGCGTGCTGATATAAAGGCGTCCGTTTAGTGCAGTCCTAATAGATCGTTTTCACCAAAATAACAAGATCGTTTTGCGTGCATCAAATACATCAACAAACTCAGAGATTGTACAGATTGTAGAGTAGGTGGAAAGAAATATATTCACCAAGTTTTGATTTGGCAGTGTTCATTTGTAAAACAATAAAATTGCAAGCCGGCAACGAGACGTTTCATATATTTATTGATTCTATAATTAAATGTTAGGAAAACTTGCTTTTTGGTGTCGGAAATAGTAAACTATTGAAACATATATGATATATAATCATGGACATTTTAAAAACTCAAAGGTTTACTTGTAACTAACGCTTCTGACTTAAACCTTTTTATTCGATACGGATCAAATGATACTTTCTCCGGTGTGATGTTGGTGCACGGCAGATGTTATGTCGTTTCTAGGAAACTAATCGGTTCCGAAATTATTCTTTAATTATCCTAAAACTAATTTCTCAGTCTTCTTTCGGAGATCATTCATTTATATGTTTCGGCTGTTTTAGTGTTACAGTCTAAATTCGTAAAAATAAATAATATTTTGACAATGTTTGCCAGCTCGAAGGAAAATATTAATAGTTCTCTGCGCAAGCGTACTTTCGCTTTTACTCGAGCTACGTAAGACTTTTACGTAAGCCTAAATTAAGATCGAGTGCCAGTTTGACCGCGATAATTAACAGTTCCCAAACTATACCCACAAAAGCAACGTGAGAAAGATTTTCATCAGAGTTGAAATTGTAAGCTAGAATCAAAGCCAATAAGGGAGTTAAAAAAGGAAACAGTCTTGGTGGTTTAACTGCGTAGAAGGAAACACAGCTAATCTCCCTAAAAAGTTCCTTTTACACTACTCCGGCGTGCCTGATATAAAGGCGTCCGTTTATTGCTCCTAATACAATCCAGCGAGCGAGGAGAAAAAATGACGACGTTTGCCTTAAATTAAACCTCCCGAGCGCATTTAAACTTTTACAATAATGGTCTTCCGAACCTATAAAGGCAAACGACAACATTTCTAACCCGCGGGTTTTATTTCTGTGTTTGTGTGATAAGTTGCGTGCCGCAGTAGCAGTGGAGCCATACCCAGACAACGAAAACTAATCACAGGGCAGAACGTAAACAATACATAAGAAATAATAATAAACGACAAACTGATCCTTTAACCCTTTCAGGCCAGAGTGCTAATTTCAAAACTGGATGAAAAAATCGTGAATTTCATTTTGCAAAATTGTCAAAAACAAACAGTACCACATGAAAGTACATATATCTTATTAGTCATTTTAGTGTGCCGATCCCGGGGTGGGGGAGGTACTCAAAAAAGTTTTATACGGGGAGGCTCCGCACAGAGGTCCAACCCCTTACCCTTTTATATACCATTTTTGACAGAAAAAGTACCCCTTTGATATACCTTCCATGGAAAATGGTACCCCTTTCATATACCTTCCATAGAAATTATGAAAATGGTACCCCTTTCATATACCTTCCATATAAATATACAACGATCCCAATTTAATATCTTAGGCGTTGGAAGTGGAACGGGGGAGATGGATATAGAAATCCTGAAAATAGTCAAGGAAGAATTACAGAAAAGCGAAACAACAAGTCACATGAAGATGTTCAACCGAGCCATCGAGCCTAATGAATATTCGTGTGGTCTCTACAAAGCTGCCATTGAAAACCTACCCAGTACGGTAAACGACCCGCTAACAGAGTTTGAGATTCTGAGCCGAGAAGTTTGACATGGTACATTTCATACACAGTTTCTACTATGTTGATATGAAGCCTGCGTTAATTCACTGTTTTGAAAACGAACTCAGCGAACAGGGAGCTTTCGCCTCGCCGCTCCACCGCTGGACAAGGGTAACGAGGACTCTGGGAACGAGATTGACGCCACTCGTAAATCGTGCTATTCTCGCGCGTGCGCCTCACGGACTTTAGCGAAAAATAGAGATTGCTCGCAGTCTAGGTGTGGTATAGCACGTGTCTATGTAAATACCAATTAGACCAAATTTATTAAAGATTTCCGAGCATTTTCCCGAAGATTTGCCGAATGTTGTCCGAAAGTCATACGAACATTTTCCGAAGACTACCGAAGATTACATATCTTTTACAGTGTAAAGATGAATTCTAAGCGCCTACGTACGTTTTCCATACCAGAAATCGTCCTATTTCACGACCCATGACCTGGTACCTTAGCCGACGACCATTAACTCCCTAATAAGTATTATGCAGGGGGTGGGGGGAAGAAACTCCTTATAAAACCGTCGCCTGGTTAGCTCAGTTGGTTGGGCGCCAGACTGCAGAGCGAGAGGTCGCGGGTTCAAATCCCGGCCGGACCAACAACCAGGGTCTTAAAATAACTGGTAAGATCATGCTGACTGTGCTCAACACCTTGTCTCAGTTCAGATGATCGCGTCATTGGGCGGTGACGTTAAGCCGTTGGCCTTGTCTCCTACATCTCTTCATACCTAATTAGTAGGAGACGTTAAAGAACCCACATCACTGTTCGAAAAGACGTAGTCCCCGGTGTTATGGTCTGGCCTGTTCACATGTATTCATGGGTTGGGTGGGTGGGGTGAGATCATGAATGGACTGATAGCGGCTGCCATAGGCGCCTTTACAAGCTGACGTCCGATCTCACCCCTGGGTTGAATTGTAAAGCGCATTTGGATACACCTATTTCAATTAACGTTGTCGGATACACCTATTTCAATTAACGTTGTCGGATAGAAAACGTAAAGCCTACAAGACAAGACCGATGGTAGTCTGGGTATTCATTAGAATTTGCATATCGGTGGAAAAGAAATCTACAAGTTTTTATTTTCGGACGTGATGTATTTGGTTGGCCCGGATTAGATAATTTGTTTTTCCATGTTTTTTCACTAGCTGATTCTGCTAAAATTAAGTTTGGCTAAGAGTAGCTTACTTTTACAGGTTTAAAACAAAAAGGAAACGTTAGAAATAATGTTTTTCATGTTACTTCTCATTAGTATTCAGTGCGTGCAGCAGTTTTCTACTTTTAACCATGCTACCTTTCGGTCTTGTCTTGCGGGCTTTGCGGCCTTTTAAAAACATTTCTATCCGACAACGTTAATTGAAATAGGTGTATACATTTTTTTAAAAGCCCGCAAGACAAGACCGAAAGGTACATGGGTAAAAGTAGAAAACTGCTGCACGCAACGAATACTAATGAGAAATAACATGTAAAACATTATTTATAACGTTTCCGTTTTGTTTTAAACCTGTAGAAGTAAGCTACTTTTAGCCAAACTAAATTTGAGCAGAATCAGCTAGTGAAAAAACATGGAAAAACAAATTAAAATACATCACGTGCGAATAAAAACGTGTAGATTTATTTTCCAGCGATATGCAAATTCTAATGAATACCCAGACTACCATTCGGGTCTTGTCTTGTAGGCTTTACGCTTTTATCCGATTTTTATAGAAAATGCGCTATATAAATGTCATTACCATTACATTACCATAAATGGTTTCCATAATTACGGACATAGCGGTGCCGGGCAACCGAGCGTGCGCAGTAGCACTCAAATAGTTGCTAAGAGGAATTGTCCCACGGGAACTTATGCACTAGTCAATATAAACCCCCGCACCCCCCCGGCCGGGACATAGCGGGGCATTTGACAGGCACTTACTTCAAAAATTGTTTCACGCCCCGCACCCGGTGGCAGTTTTTTTGTTCTAATGGGAATAAATACCCCCGCCTAAATGCCCCGGTCCTTTCGGAAATAGCGTAAGCTTTATAATAATTTAGCCTATGGATTTTAGCAAAAAACAAAGATACTGTACAAAACAAGAACGTTTATTAAAAATATTAAAAATGGTGATACAGATCGACATTCATTTCCACAGTCATCGCATAACCATGCGGTAGAACACTGAGGAGCTTGAACGCCCACACACTGTACACGGTATACTGGCCAATAGCTCACTTTGAAAAAGAGTGACAGCCTGGGTCGAGAGTGGCCGCGCGAACGTTTGTGGGATTGGGGGACGCGGGTCTAAATGCATGCGCAGATGGCGAATTTCATTGTGCGATCAAGGTACAAAAAAACTCGTAAACAAGTAGTTTCAAATGCACAACAATATTATACTACTGCTGTAATCTGTAATCTTTCCGTATTAGGTTTTTTCCTTCAAGAATTTCAGGGAAAATAACACTGCAATGCTGCAATCGACTATAAAAGGTTCTTTATTTCACGCAAAAAATTGCGTCAGTTTCATCTATAAATTCGTCATCTGCGCGTGCAGTTTACCTTCGCTCCGCCTTCGCGTCCCCCCCAAACGATCCCAAAAATGCTCGGGTGGCTTCGGCGGCCACTTAGCCCACTCTCGATCCCAGGCTGCCACTCTTTTTCAAAGTGAGCTATGAGACAGTCTCTGTTTAACATGTTCTAATAGAACATTGAAGTACATGTACCAGGCCACACTCACGGAGTCATTCTCGTCCCCACAGCCTTTTCGCATCTCTTAGCCGGCGGGGCCTAGGCAGCAGAATGTCACAAAGTCCAATATCTCGACCCAGTCTTCTCTGAAAATTATCGTGCCAGTCTCTCCGCCGTCAGAGGAAAATGCCCCGCTCCATGCCCCGGCTGATTTTGTACGGAGTTCAAAAGCTTTCAAAACCCCCGGTAGCCGTGCCTCTCAGTGTCGTAAAATCACTTCAAATTCCCCGCTAATGCCCCGCTATGTCCCGGCCGGGGGGGTGCGGGGGTTTATATTGACTGGTGCATTACTGACAATAAAAAAGCTTTTCTAGACTGCAAAACAGTCTCTCTTTTTCTCGAGATATTGGTGCGCGACGCGCGAATTGAGAGACGCGAAGCGCCGATAATCCACGCGCGAGCCTCGTTCAGCCCGACACTCTCGCGCGAAAATACGGACTGTTTTGCAGTCTAAAGCTTTTCAGGCAAGAAATTCACACCTAAAATTACTGTATGCATGATAACAAAAATGTGTTTTTCCTTGGTTGTTTTCGTTCGAAAAGGAAGACGTGTTTTTTTCGTTGTTGTCTGATTTCGCTTCGCCTCGTGTATTAATTACGATAAACATTTTCATCCGACTTCGGCGCTTCCCGTTCCAGTAGTAGCACTACTGACCGTATCCGAAAGACTCTCGCTATAGCATGTAAAGACCTGTAAATGCAGCTCAGACGGATTTTTTCGCTTGTTGTTTCACGCTGCCTGCACGCTGTCTGCCGAGTCGGCGGCGTGAAAGATCAGGCCAAAAATCCGCCAGCGCTGTGTTTGCAGGCTACACGCGTACAGCTCTACGCTGCGAGCTTGAAAAAGTTTCCCGAGTTAGAAAACAATGAAGTTTTGGTTGACGTCATTCTTAGCAACGGCTTGATTGGCACACGATTCGTACTGTTGGTCTGTTGCCCGGCACCGCTATGACCTCAAAGAAAAGTGCCGGCTTTCTATTCCCCCCCCCCCCCCCCCCGGTATTATGTAAATTTGATGTTTCGTTTCGTTTCATTTGTTTCGCAAACCTACTGTTGCGTGCGAATATAAAGGCGTCGGCCTGTTTGAAGTCCTTCTTTTAACTCCTCAGTCACTCGTTATTGCTTAGACTTGCCACAAGTCGTCTTCTTTGAGCGAAACCGGGCGACGCGCGACAACGATCGAGGAAGGGATTTGAATCAGAGCCTCGATTTTTGGCGCGAAAAAATGATTGACATTTCTCAAATGTCGCGTAAAACATTTCCCAGGTTGTTTCTATATTATCGCCAAACTCGAGAGAAATAATTTGTATTCAGTGCGGGGTAGAAACGCAGACAAGAGGAGGAAGCTGTTTCAGAAATTTTTGATTCTGTTAAAGCTCTATTGACTGAAAAGCGTGTTGAAATGGCAACTAAACGGTAAAATTTTCGGAAAACCTTCAAGACGCGAAGCTAAATTCAGCCGGCGGAACGAGAATAAGCTAAAATCACACAGAATCACAGCGAGATCGAGCAAACCCTTACGTTCAGAATAGGATAACGTTGATTGTTATGTAAGTCGTGAAAATAAAAAAATAACAAGCTTACACACAAGCCAAGTAAAACGTAAGCTTAATTTTATTCACCTGTTTGCATGTTTTGAAGCTTTCCGCTGTCAATCCTACATCGATAAAACAGCAAACGACGACTCCAAACAAACTTGTAGAGGTAATTTATCCTGTTTAATTTGTCCTTCTTCTTTCTTTGAACAAACTCTATGCTCTTTACTCTGGGTTGCACACGATGAAGCCCGAAGTGAAGCGAAGAAGTCAGTTAGTCTTCAGTTGGCCGCCATGAATGAATTGTGTCTAGATGCAAGTTTTCTAGTTTTCAATTGCAATAATCTTCTGTTGTTTCGAGTGAAACACTGAGATCCAGCTTTCGGAATTTCGTTCCAAGCTATCACCGGGTTTCCATTCCTTTTTCATCGAATAACTCGGGAAACTGAAGTCAAACTCCGAAGCGACGAGCGCTGTGCTTGAAAATTCTGCTTCGATCGCTTCGAGTAAACTCGCGATGATCACGCGCGAGGCTATGACGTACTAACAGACTTGTTTGTTCATTGGCTAACATGCATTGACGTCACCGGTAGAAAAATCCACCGGTAAATTTGGCGCGTTGCAAGTGGGAAAAGTCCCTTCCAACGGAGAACCAAAACCAACGAAAGGGAAAAATAATATTGGAAAGGGCTTTTAGAAAGTCTAGTTATTGCTCAGTCCAAATACCATCCACCGAGCGAGGAGAAAAAAATGACGACGTTTGCTTTAACCTCCAGAGCCCATTATGTTGATAGTTTAAATGTGTTCATAACGAAATCTGGAGAAAGAATGAAGAATTTTAAGATATTACGAGATCATCTACCACCGTTGATTCAGAAGATGTCTCTACAACAACGATCCCATTTTAATATCTTAGCGTTGGAAGTGGAACGGGAGAGATGGATATAGAAATCATGAAAATAGTCAAGGAAGAATTACAGAAAAGCGAACCAACAAGTCACATGAAGATGTTCAACCGAGCCATCGAGCCTAATGAATATTCGTGTGGTCTCTACAAAGCTGCCATTGAAAATCTACCCAGTACGGTAAACGATGAAATGACACTCTTTCGAACTCTGCCAACAGACATTTGAAGAGTACAAGGAAAGCCAGCAGGGTCAGGAGAGTTTAATGAAGTTTGACATGGTACATTTCATGCACAGTATCTACCATGTCGACATCGAGCAGGCTTTGATTCATTGTTTTGAGAAAGAACTCAGTGACCAGGGAGTTTTCGCTTGTATTGTCGCGGGAAAGGACCTGATATACTGGGTAACTTCGAAGCAAAGCGGAAAACAGTGGCATGGAACGGACACGGATAGCGAGAGCCACGAACAGCTGAGAAAATTATCAAGATTGCTAACGACAACGGCTGGAAGTATGAAATATACACCCAAGAATATTCCATTGATGTTACCGAGGTGTTCGATGAGAAATCAACCGAAGGAGATCTGCTTCTCGACTTCTTGACACACACTGTGAATTTTCGTGAGACGGCAGACAAACAATTGGTGGAAGAAACGCTTGCACTGATTGCAGACCTGACCACTGTCAAGGATGGAAAGCGTGTTGGAGAGAAAAAGGAATCGCTTATTTTAATTTATAAATAAAGCACATTTTACTCATAAACAATGAATCAACTGTTGTGACACACTCAGTCAGTATGCAGAAAAGAGGTTTCCCTGTCTTTGTAATCAGAATCTGCGTGACCGGTTTTCGGCCGGTTCCGATCGATTCTTATTGTAGAGTGAGTACCGGTATTAAATATCTACAATTACTGTAATTTGGATGTTTCATTTGTTTCGCAAACCTACTCTGGCGTGCTGATATAAAGGCGTCCGTTTATTGCTCCTAATACCATCCACCGAGCGAGCTAGGAGAAAATTGACGACGTTTGCCTTAAACCTCCCGAGCACATTATGTCAATAGTATAAATTTGTTCATACCAAATCTGGAGAAAGAGATAATGCATAATGCTCTTCCGAACCTATGAATGCAAACGACGACATCACCCAGACGAAACGAAACGAAACGAAAACCAATCGGCACAGGGAAGAACGCAAACAATACATAAGCAATTTTAAACGGCAAACTGATCCTTTAACCTTTTCATGCACTCCCAAAACTGACAAGTTAAAAACTGCAAAATTGTCAAAAACAAACAGTACCACATGAAACTATTGCTCAAAAGCTTTCATTTGAATGGTCACACACTAGGGTTTCATCCACAGACTCAAGGTTTGACTCTGGGAGTGAAAGGGTATAATGGCAAGAAGAAGGAAATTTCTGAAACGAGATCATATCTCTTATTTCTTTTAATATTATCTCAAATATTTCTCTGATCCTTGTCTACAAAATATCCGACTTTGTCACTGTGAGCTATTATTAGAGTTTTATACTGATCATATAGCCTGCGAAGCAGTCCTTCCTATTCTAGATCTGTCCTAGCTAGGGCGTGAAGACGGAGCACTGAAAATAGCAGTTTTGAGTGACGTAAAACCAAAGCAATTACAGTGGCCAATCACTATAAAGTAACCAACACAATGAACCAATAAGAGCTCGAAGCAAATACATGACCAGCGCCAAGCGCGGGAAAAACGCGTGCGACCAAGTCGTGATTGGTTTTGGTTTTGGTTTTGCATCTGATTGGTTGAGTAGGTGGCGTAAGATTTTTAAACCAAACACAGAACGTAAGCAATTGAAAACCGATCTAATTCCAGAAAGACCCATAAACCAGCTTCACCAGTATACCATCTTCTTATAGCAGATCAAACATTATACAACAACGCATGTTGTAAAAAAAATTTACTTGACGTTTCGTATGCTACGCAACATACATCTTCAAAAGTGACAGATAAATTGAAATTACAAAGAAATATCTGTGCAATCGGGAGTCTGGTACCGAGATTAAGAACAATGTTTTTACTGATAAGCTAAAACACACACGGAGTTACGAATGAAAAACCGTATGTTTTGAGAAGCTCACTAGTATAGTAACAGCTTCTCACTACCAACGTTGCCATTCAAAGCCGGTCGCAGATCTTGAATAAAACAAAGTCGTTCTTTTTCATTGTTTTAGGCTAGGGTGAGGGTGGGTGTTAAAAAGCCGGGTAAACAAGAGAAATCTTGCTTACTGGTGATACACAGCCTGAGTGATATCAAGAGCTACGAAACAGCTGAGAATATTATCAAGGTTGCCAAAGAGAACGGCTGAAAGCATGAAATATACACCCTAGATTATTCCATTAGCGTTACCGAGGTGTTCAGTCGATGAGAAATCAACCGAAGGAAATCTGCTTCTCGACTTCTTGACACACACTGTGAATTTTCGTGAGACGGCAGACAAACAATTGGTGGAAGAAACGCTTGCACTGATTGCAGACCTGACCACTGTCAAGGATGGAAAGCGTCGGTTGGAGAGAAAAGGGAATCACTTCTTTTCATTTATGACCATTTATAAGTAAAGCACTTTAAACGGGGGCTTAAGAGGAATAATGAAGTGTTCATTATTCCATTATTATATAGATTCCTGCTCAAAAATTTCCATTATTGCATTATTCCAGTCAAGGGAAATACCTCTTACTAACCGAGTTTGAGGTCCGTACGGTAAGTTATGGACCGAGTTTTTTTCCCTTCGATTTATGGCCCAAGCGCGAAGCGCGCGGGCCATAAATCGAAGGGAAAAAAACGAGGATCCGTAACTTACAGTACGGACCGAGAAGACGAGGTTAGTAAGATATTTATTATATCTCTCCCTTTGGAAAAAGGAAAACATTTCAAGTCAAGCGCGAGGAAAGCGGCTTCATTTGACTGACACACGCAAGAACGAGTCGATTGATCGAGTTCGACGAGCTGTAAACACGATTTGAATCCAAACTTCAAACGTCTTCAAACAATTTTTACCTAGTTTATATTTTCTGTAAAAGCATGAAAACTAGGTACAGTTCGAGTTTACTTTTAAATTAGTTCTTGAAGTTCGTTAAACAGACAAGGACAATAAATTTGATTCACCGATTGAGAAGAAAGCACCGCAATCAATACAGCGTGTTCGTCAAACTGAGTGAAAATACGCACTGAAATACGAGAGTATTTTCTTACAAATACTGAACGAGAGAACACTAAAATTGTCAAGAAACTACGGGACAAATTAAAAGTCTTCTCAGATACTGCCGTCCATTTTGTGGCGCTTTGTTGTGTCGTCCTGAGAAGTGTTTGCTGCAGAAGTCGCATAATAACTTGGTGAAAAATTTGCCGAGGAGCTTGTCAAAAACATCAACAGGTAAGACTTTTCGTTTCCAACGTTAAATGTTCCATTCGTCTGCTCTTAAAAGACCTTTTCAAACCTTTTCCATTCAGAATTCGTCTTCTTCACAGTCAGTTCGCGGACTTTTCGGCAGAGATAAAACTGTCAAGTTCCTGAATCGAGTCCGGCCGGCTCGCACATCTTGGACGGCTTCTAAAAGCTCCCGACTGATAGTACTGATGTTTGGAAGATCCTCTTCGCTTCGCTTTTGTTTCTAAAGCTTTTTCATCCGATTGCAAACGTTTAAAGTAGGTTTCAAAATCGTCTTCTTGTCTGTTGAGACATTTATATTATGCAGAATTTGAAATTAATCGAAACTAACTTGCAAACGGATGGCGTCATGATCAGTAGCACTCTCAAATTTCGCGGGCCGTACGGTAGAATACGGCCCGTAAAATTGACCAATCACAGCGCGCGTACTATATAAGAGATATAATAATACTCATTATTCCGTTTGACAAAATCTCAGGGAAATCTCGGTTCCCGAACTTTGAAAAACATAGCCCTTCCCTAGGCCCCTTTCTTTAATCAATTTCTAATCACTCTGCGGCCGGGAATGGCTTTCAGCCAGTTCCGGCGACCCTTGTTGCAGAATACATATATGTATACAGCTGTTTCGAGAAAGGTTGTCGGGAAACTGAGCGCACTCGACAATCCCGAAAGGTATTGTGGGTAGTTTTAAGTTCACGGTTCCTTGACTTCAGCATTTCAGGGAAATCCGAGAAAATGGCACGAGACGCCATGGAAGTACGTTTGCGAGTGCTAAAGGAGAACAACAAAAGTAGGTTCGACAGCTACAGTGTCAGGAACGTACCTTGCTGATCATATCCCAGATTACCTTTCGGGATTGTCGCGTGCGCTTTTTCCGTTTCTCGAAACAGCTGTATACCGGTGATTTAATTAAGTATATGTAAATTTAGATGTTTAATAAAGTTTTTGATTTGATTGATTCGTTTCGTTTCATTTGTTTTGCAAACCTGCTGTGGCTAGCCTTTCTTTGGGCTCGTCACGCAATCTGTTGCGCGCTCGGTCTGCTTGAAGTCCATCTTATAACTCCTATCTCTCGTTATTGCTCCAAATACCAGCCACCGAGCGAGGAGAAAAAAATGACGACGTTTGCTTTAACCTCCAGAGCCCATTATGTTGATAGTTTAAATGTGTTCATAACGAAATCTGGAGAAAGAATGAAGAATTTTAAGATATTACGAGATCATCTACCACCGTTGATTCAGAAGTCAGTGTCTCTCCCTCGGTGCCAACAACGATCCCGTTTTAATGTGTTAAGCGTCGGAAGTGGAACGGGGAGATGGATATAGAAATCATAAAATAATCAAGGAAGAATTTCAGCAAAGCGAAACAGGAAGTCACATGAAGATGTTCAACCGAGCCATCGAGCCTAATGAATATTCGTGTGGTCTCTACAAAGCTGCCATCGAAAACCTACCAAGTCAGCTAAACGATCAACTAACAGAGTTTGAACTCTGTCAGCAGACATTTGAAGAGTACAAGGAAAGCCAACAGGGCCAGGAGAGTTCGATGAAGTTTGACATGGTCCATTTTATACACAGTATTTATTATGTCAACATCGAGCAGGCCTTGATTCATTGTTTTGAGAAAGAACTCAGTGACCAGGGAACATTTGTTTGTATAATTGGTGGCCGGAACTTAAGGTATTGGGTCTCGTTGAAGCAACGTAAGCTGCAGTGGCACGGCCGAAATGACACGGACAGCGAGAGCTACGAAACAGCTGAGAAAATTATCAAGATTGCCAACGACAACGGCTGGAAGCATGAAATATACACCCAAGAATATTCCATTGATGTTACCGAGGTGTTCGATGAGAAATCAACCGGAAGGAAATCTGCTTCTCGACTTCTTGACACACACTGTGAATTTTCGTGAGACGGCAGACAAACAATTGGTGGAAGAAAACGCTTGCACTGATTGCAGACCTGACCACTGTCAAGGATGGAAAGCGTGTTTGGAGACAAAAAGGAATCACTTCTGCTAATTTATAAGTAGACCTGAGGAATTTACTTGATGTTTAAATCTCTTTTCTAACATAGCCCTCCTCTATCAGAAAGTGATAAAAACTATCATACTTAGGCTCAGCAGCCAATCTCGTCCACAGAGCCCGCGATTCTTTTGGTTAGCACCAAGATCGCGGGCTCTCACGAGATTGCTCAGCAGCAGGAGGTCAGCAGGAGGGAAATTAGCCTGTTCCAGGCTCTCGGATAGTGGGGACGAAGCGAAAAAGCGAACGGCCGCGTGAAGGGAGCCTGGGAGAGAGGCAGGGCACCTATCCGAGAGCCTGGAACAGGCTAGAGGGAAAATTGCAATACGGATGCGCAGGAGCCTCCATCTCCCTTATTGGGCCTATGACATATGAATAGGCTCCGCGGTGGGGAAGGGGTGAAAAGAAAACTGCGAGCGAAAGCGTATTCATTAAGCTACTATGACCATGGCGTAGGTACACATTGAGCTATTTTTAGAATTACTTTTGCCGCGAAAATAGGGACCTTAAGAAATCACGACGGCGACGCCATGAATTCACGTTCCTATGACTACTGCGCGATTATTCCAACACGTTCAATATAATGTGCTCGAACTGTCCTGGAGCTGAATTCGACTATGTAGGGACGGAGTTCGTCAAGTCCAGAAGGAAAATTCACCGTCGCGTGTTCGCGTTCTTATAGTACCGTGAATGTGGTCATTTGACGTTGTTGTTTTGCAGAGGACGGCAAAGAAATGTACCAAATACAAAATGCCACGTGAAGAGCAATAATTGTACTACTAAGGGACGGACATTAGAAAAGTGATGGGGGGGGGGGGGGGGGAATTTTCGGTTTGCACGAAATTGTTTTTTGCCCAATGATTGTGCAGGATTTTTTTTTGGCGAGTGAAACCCTCTGCACAAATTTTTTTTAAAGACAATTATTGCTTTTGTCATTTACTAGTTGTACGTCTTAGGTTTAATAATTAAAGACCAGTTTTGATCATTATATTTAAAAAGATATTAAGAATGGTTAAAACCCAAATGTCACGTATTGTTATTTACCATCTCATCGGTGTACGGAAAAAAAATTGCTGGGGGGGGGGGGGGAGGGGTGGCTGAACGTAATTTGCCCAAATGAAACCAGGGAGCGAGCGTGAAAGGCGCGAGTCTGGTGGCATGCCACACCAGAAAATTTTGACATTTAGAGGTTCGGAAATGCTATTTTCAGCATTCTCCACGAGATATTTCGTCAAAAAAACGATCTCAGTGTTAAATGACAGGTATTTTTAGTGCTTACAGCAATATTTCCAAGGTTTTGTTAACTTGATACATATAAAACTTTGACACATATATCCCGGCCTTAGTACACTAAGCATTACACTGCAAACAGTCGTTTTTTCTCTAAATCGCTGGTCGCAAGGCACGAAACGCCGAAAGCGTGGATCCTCGCGTGCAAAGCGCGCGAGCCTCACACGCCCTACTGAGGCGCGAGAACACTCGCTCCAGATCTTTCGTTCAAAGACCGTGCGCATTTGTTTGACAGACCAACGCAAAAAATACGACTGTTTTGCAGTCTAACTAAGCATTGCAACGTTTTACAAAAGCTCAGATCAGTTTTGCCCGAATAATACTATTTTTTCACGACTGAAGACCAGACCACTGTCAAGGATGGAAAGCGTGTTGTGGAGAAAAAAAGGAATCGCTTCTGCTAATTTATAAGTAGACTGAGGAATTTACTTGATGTTTAAATTCTCTTTTCTAACATAGCCCACTTCTATCAGAAAGTGATTACACGCGCGTTTCAATACACGCGGAACTCTAAAGTTCAAAACACACACTTACAATTGCGTTTTTCGCTGCCGTCAATCATAAAAATTACGGCGAAACAACCAACTCGAACCAACGAAATAAATTCTACCAATCACAATCCACGGACGTTGAACTTTTGAAATGGATTACTAAATGGTTGACGGCCAGCGAAAAACGAAACCGTTTGATTGAGCAGAGTTCCCGAGAGTTGGCATGTTATTGAAAAGCGCTGTTACAACTATATATTTTACATACTAAGGCTCAGGCAGGCAAATCTCGGTTAGATGGTAACTCTGCGGAACAGCTTCTTAGCCGAGTATATACGAAAATTTAGATGTTTCGTTTCTCGTTTTATAAGAGGTGGCGAATGGTAAAATCCGAGACTTGCCGAGGACATCGAGCCCGGAACCACAGTCAGTTGATCCAAAACTCCGAGAAAATAGAGTATATAAAAAGAAGCTAAAAGAAGTATCTTACAACAGCTTGTGGGGCGCGTCACAAATAAATATTTTCCCAAACTTTTGCCTACCATAGCATTTTATATTTATACTCGTGACACTCGTTTTATTTCACTCGATTTTCCGCCGACGTTGTGTTATTTGGTTTTCGCTTACAACGCCGAAATGCTCGTTGAGAGCTTTTGCGATGAATTCGGGCAGGCAGGATTTTGCGCACGGATTCAAAATGCGAGACTCCGAGACCGTCCTCGTCGATTCTGGGCGCGCCCGAGAATCCGAGACGGCATTTTTTAAGTGCCGCGTAGTTAGGGACTGTGCAATAATTACCAGGAGAGGGGGGGGGGGGGGGTCCTGGGTGGGGGGGGGGGGGGGGGGGGTTGCGGAAAACCAGCATACATTGTCCAATACACACCAACTGAGTCGGGTCGTCTTTTCTCGGAGACGACCCGTCTAGCGGAAGTCAGGTCGTGATGTTCGAAACGGAAGTGAAACTCGACTTACCGGAAGTCAGCCCGCCAAATCCGAGAGATGTGTTCATGAATATTTTGACAGATCGTGACGATCCGTACGGTTCGTGACGACCCGACACAGTAAAGTCGATCCGACTTTTTCGTAGTCTGGTCGTGATCCGAGAGAATGTGTGCATGAATATTTTGACAGATCGTGACGATCCGTACGGTTCGTGACTGACCCGACACAGCTAAAGTCGATCCGACCTTTTCGTAGTCAGGTCGTGAGAGACAGGGGCGCGCGACATATAATATGTCTGCACGCGACATTATATGTGTATACCTCGTTCTAAAAGTACGATGCCCACTATAACACGCTTCCATGTAGTACCAGGCGCTAGCACAGGCGCTTGCAGATCAAAACAAACACGCGATGCGGACATATAATATGCCTGCACGCGACATATATATGTGTATACCTCGTTCTAAAAGTACGAGGCCACCTATAAACACGCTTCCGATGTGAGTATCAGTGCGCTTGCAGATCAAATAAAAAACAAACACGTGCGAGTGCGACATCATAATATGCCTGCACGCGACATATATATGTATACCTCGTTCTAAAAGTTAGACGAGGCCACAAAACACAATGTATATTCTTCGTTCTAACAAAGCGTGCATGGCACAAAACACCACTATTAAAAGCGCCGAGGTCGCAAAACACGCTTAATACTATGACATGCATTGGACATATTGCCAAGGCCACAAACAAACGAAATCTGCATGCATACCCCGCTAACAAAGTATGAGGGCCACAATTAAACGAGCGAAGGTACACAGGAGCCACCAAAACACCGCTCCCCCTATACGGGCAAGTGACCATGAAACACTGGGTCTCATTTCTCAACTTGATGTCATTCTCTCTCACCTCCTATTATTTGCTCATATCACCATAGTGGAATTCAAGTGGATTTCAATAAGGCACAGGTTTTGTTGAAGTTGCTTTTAATGTATAACAAAAAGTTATATATTGAAATTAACTTACAGAAAAATATTTTACATAAACATACATTTAATAGTAAAATGGAAAACTTCTTAAAAGGCACTAAAAATTGTAGTAGAAATACCATCACTTTCAAAAAGCCACAACAAAGATTTGACCATTTTTTATACTGAATACTTTTTTTATATCCACAAACTATGACCAATAACGATGACGCTTATATCATATTTTCAGCGGACAAAACAGTGTGACAACCCTCCTTTACAAAGATACACTTCAGTAAATGAGAAATACAAATAATGATGTCCCATGCATGGTGAAATGATCTATACAGGGTCATAAATTAACAACTATTCGTGTAGCTTGCTAACAGTATTAAAATAAGCAAATATTAAGAATAAAATTTATTATGGATTTATAAAAGGTGTAAAAATGTTTTACAATTAATTATTGTTACTTTGCGATGTATCCATCATGGAGCTATTTGTCATTTGGTTAAGCTTACATCAAACCAACAATATTGTTTGTAGTCAGCCACATTTGTCAATATGCTATTTTATTTTATCACCTATTTTTATTTATGTGTCATGGTACAGTGTACAGTTGATCCATACAAGACCTGATCCAAATCTCGTACCCATGAGCCCACGTCCAAAACATAGACCAGCGGCTTGGGAAATAAGGGTACACGACGGACTTCGGGAACGAGATTGGACCTTGATCATGTAAAACCAGGAACACACCCAGGCAACACCCCGGACAACCCGGAAACCACTAATTAAAATACACAATATATAATATATTTTAAAAATAGCAAGATAGCAATAAAAAATAAATAAGATATTATATAGCTGATGGTCAGAATTTGACCTGCAATACTGAAAAACCCCGACGATGGACTGCACGAGACACGAGTCGACTCTAACCACGAAGACATCCAAAGTCCCCAGTTTTACATACACCCCCCACACAACAGACAGTTGTTAATGAAAGCAAAATGCAATTGAAACCAAGCTGCTATAAAATGTGTGGAATATAAATGAAAACAATTCAATATGTGAACTGCAGTGCAGAAAGAACGAAAGAGAATGAGATCTTCACAGCTATATATCAAAAGCTAAACTGGAATTTCCATAGGGTAGGGGTGGGGTCTCAAAAAAAAACCTTCCTCTTCCTCCTCCCCGCTAAGGAATGCCTGATACTCATGGCTAACAATAATACCAGGCCAGAGGACACAGCTTCAAACATGGTTGCCCAACAGACCCCCAGTTTTCAAAATTCCCTGACTTTTCCCTGATAAAAAGTACAATTTCCTGGAGTCCAACCATAAATGAACAAGTGTCAGATATAGTAGCGGCCTCCAGACCTCCCTTTGCCAGCTGTCCTTGTCCACCCCATTTATTTCAGACTGATATGTTTTTAACGAATCATGTAATATATAAAATTATGTAATATAATAATATTTTACTTTCTTGGATGATCATGTACAATATTTTTTATGACACTCTCATATTAGTAACCAAACTTTCCCACTTTTTTATTTACATGTAAATACGCGAGTTTGTAACTTTCTAGGACAGAGCGGCATGCGGTCACATCAGTTTGCAAACTGTTATGTTAACTTTTATGTAAACCAAGACTGGCAACGTCAAAATAAATCCTTATTAAGAAATAATAGGGAGACGCGGTGTGGCCTAATGGTTAGCGAGCTGGACTTCTGTGGGTGCGACTGAGCAGGTCCGGGTTTAGAGCCCCTGGCCTACGGCTTATTACTGTGTTGCGTTCTTGGGGCACAAGATACTTTACAAGCTCACACAATTGCCTCTCTCCACCCAGGAGTATAAACACTGGGTACGGATGCGATGGAACTAGCATCACATCCAGGGCGCCAGTAAGCAAATACTCCCTAGTCGCTTCATGCCTACCACGAAACCGGGAGATAAGCTCGGGAAATTGTGGATTTTTAAGAAATAATACATTTACGTACAATAAGCAGAGAGGTGGTCACCATGAACATCACTACGAAGTTGGTGCCTTCT
The DNA here is from genome assembly GCA_029204205.1 of Desmophyllum pertusum. Classification (NCBI taxonomy): domain Eukaryota; kingdom Metazoa; phylum Cnidaria; class Anthozoa; order Scleractinia; family Caryophylliidae; genus Desmophyllum; species Desmophyllum pertusum. The sequence goes on along the minus strand of MU825890.1, from coordinate 63,073 downwards.
AAACGACGTACACCATTGGAGATCTTTGGGGAAGGCGACAACTCCCAAAAAAACAAAACAAACTAGTCCATGCAAGGAGAAACAATCAAATTCCCAGACAATCTGTACAATCAGCAGTCCTGCACAGAATTTTCGGCTGTAAGCTGAAAATGTTTTACCCCCACTCCATGTCATATATTTCGGCGTTTTCAGTTATTTTGTTT
>MU825890.1:39115-62370 GCA_029204205.1 Desmophyllum pertusum | reverse complement strand
TCCCCCCCCCCCCCCCCCTTTTTCCTCCCTTCCCTCTCTCCCCACTCCATTACCAGTTTACTTCTAACGACAACGGCTGGAAGTAATGAAATTATACACCCAAGAATATTCCATTGATGTTACCGAGGTGTTCGATGAGAAATCAACCGAAGGAAATCTGCTTCTCGACTTCTTGACACACACTGTGAATTTTCGTGAGACGGCAGACAAACAATTGGTGGAAGAAACGCTTGCACTGATTGCAGACCTGACCACTGTCAAGGATGGAAAGCGTGTTGGAGAGAAAAAGGAATCGCTTATTTTCATTTATAAATAAAGCACATTTTACTCATAAACAATGAATCAACTGTTGTGACACACTTCGAAACATTTCAAGAGTACAACTTGAAAAATTAAAGTCAGTATGTAGAAAAGAGGTTTCCCTGTCTTTGTAATCAGAATCTGCGTGACCGGCTTTCGGCCGGTTCCGATCGATTCTTATTGTAGAATGAGTACCGGTATTAAATATCTACAATTACTGTAAATTTGGATGTTTCATTTGTGTCGCAAACCTACTCTGGCGTGCTGATATAAAGGCGTCCGTTTATTGCTCCTAATACCATCCACCGAGCAAGCTAGGAGAAAAATGACGACGTTTGCCTTAAACCTCCCGAGCACATCTATGTCAATAGTATAAATTTGTTCATACCAAATCTGGAGAAAGAGATAATGCATAATGCTCTTCCGAACCTATGAATGCAAACGAACGACATCACCCAGACGAAACGAAACGAAACGAAAACCAATCGGCACAGGGAAGAACGCAAACAATACATAAGCAATTTTAAACGGCAAAACTGATCCTTTAACCTTTTCATGCACTCCCAAAACTGACAAGTTAAAAACTGCAAAATTGTCAAAAACAAACAGTACCACATGAAACTATTGCTCAAAAGCTTTCATTTGAATGGTCACACACTAGGGTTTCATCCACAGACTCAAGGTTTGACTCTGGGAGTGAAAGGGTATAATGGCAAGAAGAAGGAAATTTCTGAAACGAGATCATATCTCTTATTTCTTTTAATATTATCTCAAATATTTCTCTGATCCTTGTCTACAAAATATCCGACTTTGTCACTGTGAGCTATTATTAGAGTTTTATACTGATCATATAGCCTGCGAAGTAGTCCTTCGTCTTTTCCTATTCTGTCCTAGCTAGGGCGTGAAGAACGGAGCACTTTAGTGGATTTGAAAATAGCAGTTTTGAGTGACGTAAAACCAAAGTAATTACAGTGGCCAAATCACAATAAACATAACCAACGCAATGAACCAATAAGAGCTCGAAGCAAATACATGACCAGCGCCAAGCGCGGGAAAACGCGTGCGATCAAGTCGTGATTGGTTTTGGTTTTGCATCTGATTGGTTGAGTAGGTGGCGTGAGATTTTTAAACCAAACACAGAACGTAAGCAATTGAAAACCGCTCTAATTCCATAAAGACTCCATAAACCAGCTTCACCAGTATACCATCTTCTTATAGCAGATATAAACATTATACAACAACGCATTGTTGTAAAAAAAATTTACTTAACGTTTCGTATGCTACGCAACATACATCTTCAAAAGTGACAGCTGATAAAATTGAACTTACAAAGATATATCTGTGCAATCGGGAGTCTGGTACCGAGATTAAGAACAATGTTCTTAACATAAGCTAAAAAAACACATACGAATGAAAACCGTCCTGTTTTGAGAAGCTCACTAGTATAGTAACAGCTTCTCACTACCAACGTTGCCATTCAAAGCCGGTTCGCAGATCTTGAATAAACAAAGTCGTTCTTTTTCATTGTTTTAGGCTAGGGTGAGGTGGCTGTTAAAAAAGCAAGGTAAACAAGAGAAATCTTGTAAAAACACTGAGGGAGGTAAACCACAGCAACAAACCGATGAAGTGTGCCGGAGCTGTTGTAGACCTGGATCAGTAAATTGCACTCGAGAAAATAAACATTGAACCAGTTCGGGCCATATCCAGTTCTGGATACCTGATGACGTCATCAGTAATGGCGTCTTGGGATGGTATGTATTCATTTTATTGCAGCCCCAGTGGAAGGTTTGTTTTTCAAACCGAAATATCGGGCAATATATATTTTATTTTTTTATTTTCTGCTTCTTGTTTTCGTTCTTTTTTCTCAGCCGTAAGGATCAGTCTACCGTTCAATGTTTATTTTTTCAAGTGAAATCTTGCTTACTAGTGATACCCAGCCTGAGTGATAGCAAGATCTAACGAAACAGCTGAGAATATTATCAAGATTGCCAAAGAGGACGGCTGAAGCATGGAAATATACAGCCAAGAATATTCCATCGATGTCACCGAGGTGTTCGATGAGGAATCAACCGAAGGAAATCTGCTTCTCGACTTCTTGACACACACTGTGAATTTTCGTGAGACGGCAGACAAACAATTGGTGGAAGAAACGCTTGCACTGATTGCAGACCTGACCACTGTCAAGGATGGAAAGCGTGTTGGAGAGAAAAGGGAATCACTTCTTTTCATTTATGACCATTTATAAGTAAAGCACTTTAAACGGGGGCTTAAGAGGAATAATGAAGTGTTCATTATTCCATTATTATATAGATTCCTGCTCAAAAAATTTCCATTATTGCATTATTCCAGTCAAGGAATACTCATTATTCCGTTTGACAAAATCTCAGGGAAATCTCGGTTTCCGAACTTTGAAAAACATAGCCCTTCCCTAGGCCCCTTTCTTTAATCAATTTCTAATCACTCTGCGGCCGGGAATGGCTTTCAGCCAGTTCCGGCGACCCTTGTTGCAGAATACATATATGTATACAGCTGTTTTCGAGAAAGGTTGTCGGCAGGGGGGGCAGGCAGCGCCCTTTGATCTTGGCCGCTTTCCGCTATACATGATCGCACAAGTAAAGAAATCTGTCAATCAATTCGAGAAACGTACCTCTACGGGAGTTTGCTGTGGAATTTTCATCCATGGTGGTCCCACAATGACCAAAGTTCAGTTAAACAGCGACCAAATCGTTCCCATAGATGTTTCAACGTGAATCGCCAAAATATTTCTGAACGAACACAAACACACGCCATGTCCGCCATGTTATTTTAAACGAACCAGTACTTAGTCTCGCTCGGCCAAATTTCTTAAATGTGCAATCATATATACTAGGTCCCAGGCCTCGCTGCTAGCCCCCCCTGTTGTCGGGAAACTGAGCGCACTCGACAATCCCGAAAGGTATTGTGGGTAGTTTTAAGTTCACGGTTCCTTGACTTCAGCATTTCAGGGAAATCCGAGAAAATGGCACGAGAAGCCATGGAAGTACGTTTGCGAGTGCTAAGGAAAACAACAAAAGTAAGGGTTCGACAGCTACAGTGTCAGGAACGTACCTTGCTGATCATATCCCAGATTACCTTTCGGGATTGTCGCGTGCGCTTTTTTTCCGACAACGTTTCTCGAAACAGCTGTATACCGGTGATTTAAATATGTAATTGTATATGTAAATTTAGATGTTTAATAAAGTTTTTGATTTGATTGATAGCCCTTTTCATGGTAACATTGCGATATTTGCATAACAATACACTTGAACATAGAAGCGAGGCATATTTCGGGCACAAGCTGCAAAACATCGTGTTTTTCTTGAACTCCTTGAACTCTTTTTACTATAAAAACAGTTTTAAATGTAGAAGAACTACAATTCTTTTAGTTTACGTTGTTTTTAGAAAAAATTGTAAAACGACTTTTCGCTATTAATAAAGAGTAGACTCCCATAAGCAACAGGGAGATCGGATTACGATCTTTACGGCAAACTTTAACTAAAATAGTTGCATATTTAGTTATTCTCCCTTTTAAACTATTTTTATGCTAACATAGTTTAAGGAGCTCAAGAAAATCACGATGTTTTTACAGCTTGTGCCCGAAATTGCCTCGCTCTATGTTTAGCTGTATTGTTATGGCAAATATTTCAGGTTAACCGTGAAAAGGGCTATTCGTTTCGTTTCAATTTGTTTTGCAAACCTGCTGTGGCTAGCCTTTCTTTGGGCTCGTCACGCAATCTGTTGCGTGCTCGGGCCTGCTTGAAGTCCATCTTATAACTCCTATCTCTCGTTATTGCTCCAAATACCAGCCAGCGAGCGAGAAGAAAAAAATGACGACGTTTGCTTTAACCTCCAAGCCCATTATGTTGATAGTTTAAATGTGTTCATAACGAAATCTGGAGAAAGAATGAAGAATTTTAAGATATTACGAGATCATCTACCACCGTTGATTCAGAAGTCAGTGTCTCTCCCTCGGTGCCAACAACGATCCCGTTTCAATGTGTTAAGCGTCGGAAGTGGAACGGGGGAGATGGATATAGAAATCATGAAAATAGTCAAGGAAGAATTACAGAAAAGCGAAACAACAATCACATGAAGTTGTTCAAAACCGAGCCATCGAGCCTAGTGAATATTCGTGTGGTCTCTACAAAGCTGCCATTGAAAACCTACCAAGTACGGTAAACGATCAACATGCAGACTTTGAACTCTGTCAGCAGACATTTGAAGAGTACAAGGAAAGCCAACAGGGCCAGGAGAGTTCGATGAAGTTTGACATGGTCCATTTTATAACACAGTATTTACTATGTCAACATCGAGCAGGCCTTGATTCATTTGTTTTGAGAAAGAACTCAGTGACCAGGGAACATTTGTTTTGTATAAATAGGTGGCCGGAACTTGAGGTATTGGGTCTTCGTTGAAGCAACGTAAGCTACAGTGGCACGGCCGAAATGACACGGACAGCGAGAGCTACGAAACAGCTGAGAAAATTATCAAGATTGCTAACGACAACGGCTGGAAACATGAAATATACACCCAAGAATATTCCATCGATGTTACCGAGGTGTTCGATGAGAAATCAACCGAAGGAAATCTGCTTCTCGACTTCTTGACACACACTGTGAATTTTCGTGAGACGGCAGACAAACAATTGGTGGAAGAAACGCTTGCACTGATTACAGACCTGGCCACTGTCAAGGATGGAAAGCGTGTTGGAGTACAAAAAGGAATCGCTTCTGCTAATTTATAAGTAGACTGAGGAATTTACTTGATGTTTAAATCTCTTTCTAACATAGCCCTCCTCTATCAGGAAGTGATAAAAACTATCATACTTAGGCTCAGCAGCCAATCTCGTCCTCAGAGCCCGCGATTCTTTTGGTTAGCACCAAGATCGCGGGCTCTCACGAGATTGCTCAGCAGCAGGAGGTCAGCAGGAGGGAAATTAGCCTGTTCCAGGCTCTCGGATAGTGGGGACGAAGCGAAAAAGCGAACTACCGCGTGAAGGGAGTCTAGGAGAGAGGCAGGGCACCTATCCGAGAGCCTGGAACAGGCTAGAGGGAAAATTGCAATACGGATGCGCAGGAGCCTCCATCTCCCTTATTGGGCCTATGACATATGAATAGGCTCCGCGGTGGGAAGGGTGAAAAGAAAACTGCGAGCGAAAGCGTATTCATAGGCTACTATGACATGGCGTAGGTACACATTGAGCTATTTTTAGAATTACTTTTGCCGCGAAAATAGGGACCTTAAGAAATCACGACGGCGACGCCATGAATTCACGTTCCTATGACTACTGCGCGATTATTCCAACACGTTCAATGTGCCCGAACTGTCCAGGAGCTGAATTCGACTATGTAGGGACGGAGTTCGTCAAGTCCAGATAGAGAAAGGAAAATTCACCGTCGTGTGTTCGCGTTCTCCTATAGTACCGTGAATGTGGTCATTTGACGTTGTTGTTTTGCAGAGGACGGCAAAGAAATGTACCAAAATACAAAATGCACGTGCAGAGCAATAATTGTACTACTAAGGGACGGACCATTAGAAAAGTGATGGGGGGGGGGGGGGGGGAATTTCGGTTTGCACGAAATTGTTTTTTGCCAATGATTGTGCAGGATTTTTTTTTGGCGAGTGAAACCCTCTGCACAAATTTTTTTTAAAGACAATTATTGCTTTTGTCATTTACTAGTTGTACGTCTTAGGTTTAATAATTAAAGACCATTTTTGATCATTATATTTAAAAAAATATTAAGAATGGTTAAAACCCAAATGTCACGTATTGTTATTTACCATCTCATCGGTGTACGGAAAACAATTTGTTGGGGGGGGGGGGGGGGGGGAGGGTGGCTGAACGTAATTTGCCAAATGAAACCAGGGAGCGAGCGCCAAAGGCGCGAGTCTGGTAGCACTGTGCCCCGCCAGAAAATTTTGCAATTTAGAGGCTCGGAAATGCTATTTTCAGCATTCTCCACGAGATATTTCGTCAAAAAGCCGATCTCGATCAATGCAAGTGTTAAATGACAGGTATTTTTAGTGCTTACAGCAATATTTCCGACGCGCGCGCGCTCGCCCGCTCGATCCCTGAGAAAAATAAGGGACTGCTTGTAGTCTACATATATCCCGGCCTTAGCACACTAAGCATTAGACTGCAAAACAGTCGTTTTTTTCTCTAAATCGCTGGTCGCAAGGCACGAAAACGCCGAAAGCGTGGATCCTCGCGTGCAAAGCGCGCGAGCCTCACACGCCCTACTGAGGCGCGAGAACACTCGCTCCAGATCTTTCGTTCAAAGACCGTGCGCATTTGTTTGACAGACCAACGCAAAAAATACGACTGTTTTGCAGTCTAACTAAGCATTGCAACGTTTTACAAAAGCTCGATCAGATCAGGGGTTTTTTCAGATCAGTTTTGCCCGAATAATACTATTTTTTCACGACTGAACACCCTGACCACTGCTGCCTCCTCCACAGGCTTTTCGCGAGAGCGCGGCGAGAGGGAGCTTGGAACGAGCGCGAGAGCGGGGGATGATGGGAAGGAGAAGGCAGTGACCACTGGAAAGCGTGTTGGAGAAAAAAAGGGGAATCGCTTCTGCTAATTTATAAGTAGACTGAGGAATTACTTGATGTTTAAAGTCTTTTCTAACATAGCCCTCCTCTACTCTAGTCTCCCACGCAGCCGTTATTTGTGTCGTCACGCAACGCTTCTCTCCACTACAACACAAATAACGGCTGCGTAGGAGACTATCCTCTATCAGAAAGTGATTAAAACTATATATTTTACATACTAAGGCTCAGCAGCAAATCTCGGTTAGATGGTAACTCTGCGGAACGGCTTCTTAGTAGAGTATGTGAAAATTTAGATGTTTCGTTTCTCGTTTTATAACGGGTGGCGAATGGTAAAATCCGAGACTTGCCCGGAGACATCTAGCCCGAGACACAGTCAGTGATCCAAAACTCCGAGAAAATAAGGTATATAAAAAAAAGCTAAAAGAGTATCTTACAACAGCTTGTGGGGGCGTCACAAAAAATATTTTCCCAAACTTTTGCTTACCATAGCATTTATATTTATACTTGTGACTCGTTTTATTTCACTCGATTCCGCGCCGTTGTGTTATTTGGGTTTCGCTTACAACGCCGAAATGCTCGTTGAGAGCTTTGCGATGAATTCGGGCAGGCAGGCTTTGCGCCGGATTCAAAATTCGAGACTCCGAGACCGTCCTACACTTTACCCCTCGGATTGCTCCGACCATTTTTCCGGGTTTCAGTTCCTTTTTTTCCTTCGCAAAAACCAACATTACGAAATTAAAATACAATCTGATGAACACTGAGTATGGCAGGTGTGGCTTTCCTCTCTAAATATATAGCCACATATATCTATCCTTGTTTGTTGTCGAGGTTTAAAGGTTTGATATGCACGAGGTTTTGCTCGCGGTGGCAGATTCTAACCATATATATTACGTCACTCGAGGGCGCAGGATCGCGTGACTATCATATTTGTCATGTGTACGTCATTCACTCCATGTACAACGCGTTATAAATGATCCCAAAACGACCGTTTTAGATTGATTCACATGGTTTATTACACTGGAGCAACTCAGAGAAACCTAAAAAAGGCTGAAAAGTCATTTGCCGCGAACTGAGCTGATTATTTCAGCTGTGAGACATATCGCGAAAGGCCATTTGTGGCTAGACGTCACGAAACCAACGAGTTTTCAAACTACTCGGTCGTACTGATTCAAGTTCCGGTTTACCGAGTACTGACCACTGGCTTCAAAGAATTCAACTTATAATACACGCTGTATGATTACGGATTACGGACTCGTGTTGTTCGAAAGGACGCAAGCAGATTCTTTTGTGAGCTTAAATGGATCCAAGGAAACTGTTGTATTGTTAGCGATTCTTGTCTTCATGTCAACTGTATGCCTCAGTGACGCACACAATTGCACTTCAACAGGCGATTGTGACGGAGAGGATGATATGCAATGTTGCAATGGCTTATGTATCCAAAGCAGCAGTTGTCTGGGACATAACTGCAAAATAAACGACGACTGTTCCACTTCAGAAGTTTGCTGTAACAACAAATGTGTCGACAACTGGAACTGTTTAGGGCAAACATGTTCTTTTGACGATGATTGTCAGTGGGACGAATCGTGCTGTTATGGTTCTTGTAAGGAAAATAACGAATGCGTTGATCTAACAGCCATAGTTATCATTTGTTCGCTTGCTTTCGTTTTCTTTGTGTCAATTTGCTCCTGCGTCTGCAGAAAGGTAACTTCCTTCAAGCAGCGGTTTCCTCTTTCATCAGAAATGACCTCATGTACGACTTCTTTAAATCTCACAGGAATAACTTCGAGCTCATCAAGAGAGGGATTATCAAGTGACTTTCCGCAAAAGTCCCCATCCCACCCCACTCTACATACATTTTTTGCATTTGGAAGTACTGACCCTTGGCTGTTTGTTCCGAGACAACAGAGAAGGAATGTAAAGGCATGAACACAGCCATGGCTTGTTATGGTTCTATCTGTGAGACAGTTCAGCCTCAAATAACACACCTGTAACTTAGTCGTTTAATATCGGTGATTTGGATCACGTAATCCGAACTCAAAACTGATCTCTCAAACCGTTTCATATTCTATAATAATTATGAAGCTAGGATACATTTCCTTGAGTTTAGTGTTATAATCAATCAAATATTTTTTCCCGCGCGCGATTGGTCTAAACACGTCACGTGGTGCAGCCAAAACTGGGGAATATCCGATGAAATATCCCCCAAGTGAAATCCCCAGTTTTCAAAATTTACGTCTTTCGTTCGCACGTTCAGTGCGTCCGCGTCCCAAATAAATTGCTAAATTGAATATAACTGAATGTTTTGATTAGAGGCTGGCAAGATTCTTGAACGTGAACGCCAACATAAAAAAAATATTTCATCAAGGATAATATCAAACACAATAGCCCAACCTCGTTCCCAGGGTCTACTCCGCTTTAAAGATGGCGCCAGCCGCCATCTTGAAAGCGGAGTAGACCCTGGGAACGAGGTTGACAATAGCCCCCATTTGGCTTCTAGGATATATGCACGGATATTTATCCTTGGACATTTCGCTTCTCGAAACAGATGATGTCCGTGGACAAATATCCGTGCATATTTTGGATGGTCATTGTATATATAAGTTATTTTTGTTAGATCAATTTCCCAAACTTATCTCATCATTTTGGCATTCGAATACATATAACTTCTCTTCGACTATTCACAGTCGACGCTAAAAAAGCGAGCGGCACGGAACGCGAGCTGGTGTGGACGAGGGGGTGCTAGCGTTGAAAATAAGTAGTCAGTATTTTGTGAGTTAGTTATTTAGTTGCTATGGAGCCCAGAAGCGGGCGCTTCAAATTCTTCGTTTTATGACGGTCTAAAATCAGTTGGATCATGATAAAATCCAATCTCGTTACCCTTGTCCAGCGGTGGAGCGGCCAACAAGGACCTCTGGGATAAAGCAATCCGCCTGACTTCCGCTGTAAGACCGGAAGTTGAAACATGGGGTCGAACACATGCGCAGTAGAGCCGGAAGTCCTAGAATCCGGTCATGGCGGATCGCTTTTATCCCAGAGGTCCTTGTTGGCCGCTCCACCTCTGGACAAGGGTAACGAGGACTCTGGGAACGAGATTGTGATCAATCTCTTTAGGTGTGTAGTACCGCCGCATATTTTTACTTGTTGTTTGCATTTTGACTCGCTCAGTAAAGGGTAACCGGTAACCCTAGTGCCAGGGTAACCCCAACCGATAACGCCGCAAGACACCATGCAAGTATGACGACATTTGCCTTCTCTAGAGCGCATTTTATTGATAGTTTTAATTTAGCGAAAATTGGAGAAAGGACGAAGAATTTTGAGATATTACGAGATCATCCGGGGATCATCTACCTTCAATTCAAGGGGGGGGGGGGGGGGGGGATAGAAAGCCGGCACTTTTCTTTGAGGACATAGCGGTGCCGGGCAACAGACCAACAGTGCGAATCGTGTGTCAATCAAGCCGTTGCTAAGAATGACGTCAACCAAAACTTCATTGTTTTCTACCCCGGGAAACTTTTTCAAGCTCGCAGCGTAGAGCTGTACGCGTGTAGCCTGCAAACACAGCGCTGGCGGATTTTTGGCCTGATCTTTCACGCCGCCAATATCTCGGCTCGTATTTTAGTTTACCACTGCATGTTTTATAACGTTTTCTTACAAACTTCTTGGCCATTACCATGTGGACTCCTGGTTTACTCTTCAATCTCTTGCAAAATTCAAGGCAGCAAAAACCGGAAGTGGCGCCGATTTTTTCCGTTTGACCGCTGTGAAAGACACCGCGGGCCGACATCGCGACCGCGGTCAAATGCTGGAGCATGTGCAAAGGCGTAAATTCTGGTCGTCCGCGCGATTTCCCGCGTAACATTTATGAAAGGCATTGCAACAATCCGAAATCGAAACCTTGATAGTAATTTGCGAAAGGAAACAAAAGTAGGTAAAAGGAGACGTTTAGTCTTTTCAAACACAAAGTTCAGTATATTTCCAGCATTCTGTTGATTTACCATTTTTTGGGGACGTTTACCAAAGTTAGACGCGTTTTTACAACACGGTACGTGTATAAATCAGGGGCACCTAACGGATCGTTTCGGTGAAATATCTGTTCGGAAGGCCTATAGGTCCTATAGTCGCCTCAGATATTCGAATGAAAGTTTGGAGTTTTCTTTAGGGAAATATCATCTCGAACTTTCTTAATATGGGAAAATTAATGCCTATTATTTTCGGAGAGATAAAAATTTCGTTTTGGGTACAAAAAAGGTCAGCTAGGATTTTCGGAAAGGAAAAATCAGCACTGAAGGAAGAGCTGAGGTTTTCGGGAAATGACTAATAAAGCCCTAATAAATTCGTGAAGTCTAAAGTTCCCCTAGAATGACCGAACAGATATAAATTTTATAGCGCAGCTGAGAATTCATTTATAGATCTTTAAAAACACACCAGACAGCCTAAAATAGTGTTTTAAAGCATTTGGGAGAAAACCGTCGTTGGGTGCCCCTGATAAATGTTAAGGTTTGTCGACGTAGTTTATTTTTGGTCGCGTGCTCAGACGTAATTTGATCGCGGTGGAGCTGGACTGACGTGAATCTGTAGCCTTCTCCGCAGGCAACTCTTACATAAAGGCACGAGTGAGAGACTGGTACGGAGGACAAAAAGGTGACTGAGTGGGGTGGGGGACAGGAAGAGAGGAAAAAGAAGGAAGAGTTGCAACTCCGCTTTTCGCTCGCCTCGGCCCCAGTGCCCGCTCTTTTGCCCCTTTCTTGCCCCAGACCCCGGAGACCCAGGAGTTGCCTGCGGAGGAGGCTAGTGACTCTGCATGATTTACTGATTTCCAATCTCGTACCGCTCCACCGCTGGACAAGGGTAACGAGGACTCTGGGAACGAGATTGACTGATTTCGCAAACCGACTGTGGCGTGTGAATATAAAGGCGTCGGCTTGAAGTCATTATAACTCCAATCTCTCGTTTATAGCTCCTGATACAACCCAGCTAGCAGGGAAGAAAAATGACGACGTTTGCCTTAACCTCTAGAGCACATTATGTTGATAGTTTTAAATCGTATATTGCGAAAACTGGAGAAAGAATGAAGAATTTTGAGATATTACGGGATCATCTACCGCCGTTGATTCAGAAGATGTCTCTGCAACAACGATCCCATTTTAATATCTTAGGCGTTGGAAGTGGAACGGGGGAGATGGATATAGAAATCCTGAAAATAGTTAAGCAAGAATTACAGAAAAGCGAAACAACAAGTCACATGAAGATGTTCAACCGAGCCATCGAGCCTAATGAATATTCGTGTGGTCTCTACAAAGCTGCCATTGAAAACCTACCAAGTACTCTAAGCGATCAACAGACAGACTTTGAACTCTGTCAGCAGACATTTGAAGAGTACAAGGAAAGTCAGGAGAATTTAATGAAGTTTGACATGGTGCATTTCATGCACAGTATCTACCATGTCGATATCGAGCAGACCTTGATTCATTGTTTTGAGAAAGAACTCAGTGACCAGGGAGCTGTCGTTTGCATCATCGCGGGAAAGGACCTGTTATACTGGGTAGCTTCGAAGCAAAGGAAACAGTGGCGTGGAACGGACACGGATAGCGAGAGCCACGAAACAGCTGAGAAAATTATCAAGATTGCTAACGACAACGGCTGGAAGCATGAAATATACACCCAAGAATATTCCATCGATGTTACCGAGGTGTTTGATGATAAATCAACCGAAGGAAATCTGCTTCTTGACTTCATGACACACACTGTGAATTTTCGTGAGACGGCAGACAAACAATTGGTGGAAGAAACGCTTGCACTGATTGAAGACCTGACCACTGTCAAGGATGGAAAGCGTGTTGGAGAGAAAAAGGAATCGCTACTGTTAATTTATAAGTGAAACAGTTTGCCTGTGTTACCAGGGACGTAGCCAGCCCATTTTTCCCTTTACACGATGATCATGATAGAAGGCTCTAAAACGTGCGCCGAAGGCGCGAGCCTCTAGGGGGTTCTGGGAGCATGCCCCGCCGGAAAATTTTGAAATCTAGAGGCTCGGAAATGCTATTTTCAGCATTCTCCACGAGATCAGTATTTCGTCAAAAAATCGATCTCGATCAAGTGTAAAATGACAGGTATTTTTAGTGCTTACACGGCAATATTTCCGAGGTTTTGTTAACTTGATACATATAAAACTTGATACATATATCCCGACCTTAGTACAAGAAACAACGTTTTACTAAAGCTCGACGTGTTCAGTAAGGAATTTTTGCACAAGGACCAAATCTGGTAAATAATTATTTTTATTTTTCAAAATCAACAAGTTGATAAAGGTAGGGATTCATATTGAATAGTGAGCAAAGAAACAGTAGAAGAAATTGCGGGCTGGCTACGCCCTGGTTACGGAGTAACTTGTACTATTAGGTTTAGAGAAAACATTCCCTCGCAGTTTAGCTGTAATGTCCAATCGATGTAGTTGTACATGTCCAATCGATGTATACCGTAATTATTCATATTGTCGACTTGGCAAAAAGCAATTTTACTGGTGTTATAATTTCTATAGGAAGATTGACAAGTGTCATGCAATAACAAAGAAAACAGTGCTTTACTATTTATTTAGCTAATGCAATATTGATGTAATGAATAAACAAAGATAGTATAAAGCATAGTTAATAAAAGGAATGGTTATGAAGCCCGACAAAAGTCTTTGTTATATGTTTTTGTTCGCTTTTTTTGGCCTTGACCCTGCACAAACCTGACAAAATACAATAGGTGTTTACGTGTGTTCAAGCAACTAACCAATAGAAACGTTATTGATTACGTAATTCACGCATAGTGTATGAGTGCAAAACAAAAGATTGTGCAGGGTCGTGGACCTTCCAACATAAATCTTGGCGTCTTTGTTTGCTCCTTTGAAGTTTGCCGGTCTTCATAACCATTTCCCTCTATTAACTATGTATAAAGGTAGCAACATTGTCAACAGCAATTCGATTTACATTCGGGCGCTTTAGTTGTACATCTTATTGTACGCCGAGAAGTGATCAAACTACGTTGAAGTCAAGTCCTGAGTGAGAGTCATTGGTTCGTCCGAAGTCCATTTGCAGTAGATCGCCGGTATTCAGAAATTTGTGACGAATTTCTATCCTCCCGCAAGCCAAGCGAGTTGCTCAGAGTTAAGTTTCCCCCAAATCAAGCCGAGGAGGAAAAACCTATTGTCACAGTTGATCTGGCATCGGTATAACCGGGCATTGGTAACAGTTTAAAAATAAAGCATGTAAGCCAACATTTGGAGTGCAATATAGATTAGTGTAAATTAATGAAATCTCTTCTTATTAGGAAACATTATTAATAATTGCAGTTTGGGAAAATGATTTATTATGCACCAACAAAATGTCTCTAGAGCCTGTTCAACCAACCATTTGCATGTAGTCCTTGTGAATACTTATCTCCCATTTTTTAGTTGCCATGGGACAATTCATCAAGTCTTTGAGGACAGATTCCTCAGTAGCGTTAACGGAATTGAAAAACGCCTCAATGATCCACTCATAAAGCCATTCACTAGCAGGACCTGAACTATTGTGTAATTTATAGACACCTAAGGTCTCAAAACCCGTCAGACTGATCAGATAATCAGCATAAGTCATTACAGTGTCCTTTGATAGAGGTTCATCGAGGAGAGGCATCATCGTTAAGGCTTTGAATCCACCTTTGTAGACGGAATTGTGTTTTAACTTGGTACCATCACCCTTGGCCACATGTACAAGCTTGAATATTCCACCCTGTGATACAAAAAGAATGTTTAATCACAATTGAGACTACAGTGCAACCGCTCTTGTAAGCGACCAGCTCTAGTTATGACCACCATTGTGAAACCCGTTTGAATTGTCACTCAAACTCTGTAATTAAAAGTTCTTGTAAGCGACCACTCTAGATAGAGTTTATCCTGGTACCTTCGGGTATTAGCCAGAAAAATAATATGATAGGAAGTTCTGACTTGTCAGTAGAATTGGTACCTCAGATCATGGGTGAATGAAAATAAATTTGAGCCACGCCCACAAAGCAAGATTCAGGCTGGTACCTTTTCTAAGAGACTCCTTTCAAATTTCTGACGACTAACTGGTAAGATCATGCTGGATGTGTTCAACACCTTGTCTCAGTTCAGATGATCGCGTCATTGCGCGGTGACGTTAATTCCCTTGTCTCATTCATCCTATATGTCAATTCAAAGGGGACGTAAAAGAACCCACGACACTGTTTGAAAAGAGTAGGGCAAGAAGTTCCCAGTGTCGTGGTCAAACTATGAGTGTGTTGTCCATCTGTTGCTCAGAGATATTAGCTACATTCAGCTACTCTGTAAATCCGAGGGTAAATAAACATGATGTATGTATGACGCACAACGTTAATTTTATATGGGAGTCCCCCAGGGTATTTTCCAACCTCGTTCCCAGGGTCTCTCATCTCCTCGCGCCTCTGGGGTGGGGAGATGAGAGACCCTGGGAACGAGGTTGGGTATTTTCTTGCATGATGAAAAGCAATACCTGAGAGACTGTGATGTGGCCTCGACTACAAGGAGATGGGACACCTGTGGGAAATGTTCCTTTGATCGCCTTAATCGATGCCCAGCAATTCTTTGCGATAAATTTGTATGGGCCCAAATCGCCGCTCAGTGGTAGCTTCTCGGAGAAGATTACTGTATTGATACCACGGGTAAAGAGTCCTTCAGCAGCAGGTATCCAGGAATGTTGGAATAAGTCCACGGGAACTGGTCCAGCGGTCTTGAAACAAACAAACTGCACAAATTCATCCTCTGTTTTGTCCGAATCTGTCATTTTCCACAACTTCGGTTGTATCAACGGGCAAAGAAGTGTTTACGGCAGATTTGGATTGTTTACGGTTGCGTTACGTAAGTAAGCAAATTTATTATTTAGTGTTCTAAACTAAAGCTTATTAGTGACATTTACAAATTAGAACTTAACTTTAAAAATTAGCTTTAATCTTTAACCTTTGTTAGGAGCTCCCACACATTATGAGCACCAGTACAAGTACTTCCTTCAATTTGAATTTGTAAATTTCGTTTTTTCCCTAGAAATGAATATCGAAATTTCGCGCTTTGTCCAGCCGCCTTGAAAACGAGAAGACCCTGGGGACGAGCTTGTGCTTTGTTCTGCACCAGGCCACCCACGACAAAAAGAGTCGTACTGGGGCCGACACTGGGGAAACTGGGGCCAACAGAAGGAATCAAAATGGCGGACAACAACACAAATTTGAAACGAAAGCGGCCCAAAGCATTTTACGTCGGACAAAAAAAGAAGGTCAGTCGTTTTGTTCTTAGGTTTATAACTTAAAACTTCCGTATTTATGTTGGGATGTTCTAAACTAATTTTCCTTATGTATTTTGTCAGAAAAAAGGACAAGAGCACCTTACCCCTGGGATGAAAGGCGTTCTTGTCACATGTAACGAAAGAGAAAATTTGTGTGTGCGAGAAGCTTACAACGTCCTCAATGAAGTAAGATTTTATTTTGGTTTCCAGGCGCCAATGTTAAGTTCCATGTGTTGTTTGTGTTTGTTGACTAAGACTACTTAGTAGCTTTATTATTTTGGTCTTATGTGGTCTTCTTAAGAGTGGTTAAAACCAAATCCAAAGCAATTAAGCTTATATACACGTGTATACAATGGCCAGTCACAACAAACAACAAAACGAGCCAATAAGAACCCAGAGTAAACACATGTAACCAGTGTCAAGTGCAGGAATACGCATGCAACCAAGTTGCATCTGATTGGTTGAGTACATGTAGGTGGCGCAAGTTTTTTAAACCAATCACAGGGCATAGAGCGATTTTCATTTGAGTATCGAAAGTAATCCGAAATTGGTTTTGCTTTACTACGTTCTGTGATTGGTTTAAAAACTTGCGCCATCGATCTACTCAACCAATCAGATGCTAAACCAAAATCAATCATGGTTTTGGTTTTGGTTTTGGTTTTGGTTTTGGTTTTGGTTTTGGTTTTGGTTTTGGTTTTGGTTTTGGTTTTACGACACTCAAATGAAAACCGCTCTAGTAAAGCAAAACCAAAGCAATTCCACATTACTTTTAAGACATTTCATTAAAAACCGCTCTATGTTCCCTAAAGCAAACGGAAGTGAAGGGGAACATTGTGGGTTGGGGTTCAAACAAAACTCTCTGAGTCTACTACAGAGTATGGCCAAACTCGACAAGATTGTGCATATATGTGGAGGCATTTTTGCTGTCACAACCCTATGGAAGCTGCAAAGTGCTCAACCACGGTAAAAGGCTGTTTATCTTGACTTTCGAGTACTAAAGTAAAGTGGACTTCATTTGGCATACGGCATAGAGATTCTGACCTACACACAAACAAGTTACCAAGGAAACCAGTTAACCTGCACATGCATGTTGTGAACATCACATCATTCCAGTCAATATCACATGCTTGCAAATTTGCCATAGGTTTACCATTACTCTACGGATAATTTAGCTGTGCTCATGTGTAAGGTTCTTACCAAACCATGAAGATGACTGTGTTTTGTGGCTTCCCTTTATTTTTTTGATTAAAAATAGATCCATTATAATAATTATTTATTATTAACTGAGACTGCCCTTTCTTTGGTTTAGTATGCAGACCAACTCTATGGTCCTGAGCACAGCTTGCAGGGAGATGATGCGACCAATGGTAGTGATTCTGAGGACATTGAAGAAGCGTTAGCTAAGGAGGTGAAGGAACTACAGGGAACAAAACATGAAAAGAGGTTCCAGTCGGTGTTGAGCGGAGCTGTTAACGTCATCTTCATCAAAACAAACCTTCCTGATTCTAAAGACCCCACAGATTTGGTTCATACCATTTTAACAGATATGCTGAAGACTGCATGCAAGAAGACCAGGTAATACTAGCTGCAATAAAAAAGCACTTCTTCATTAAAGACTCAGTGCAAATAGCTTATTGCTCTGTGGTAGTTATAAACTTAAAGTTGACCAATAGCATCCCATCCAGTGGGTGCAATAAGTACTCCTTTAGTCGCATCATTATGCTCAGACTTCAGCAAACAAGTACAATGCTATGTGTCTCAGTAAACCCTGATGTTGACATTTCTGTGTTAAGTGAAGAAATGATCCTCATAATTTAAGCAATTATTGCAATAATTTTTTAAGAAACCTGGAAAAATTCAGGGCTTTGACTGAAATGTTTTTGTAGATTTTAATCATAACTATTATTAATCCTTTCAAATACTATTAATATTGTTTTTCACATACATGTATTCCAGACATTGTCAAAGGTTCCTTCCTATTGCTGGATCCTGTCATGCAAATAAGGAGGATATAAAGAAACTTGCTGAGCAAATGTTCCAGTCGACTTTCTTTGCTGAAGACGCCAAACCATCAACGGTAGGTATATCCACAACTGCTGACAGAGAATATTGTGCCATGCAGTTGCCACTTGATCACCACTCAAAAATGTGTGGACGCATCTTTTCTAGACAACTTTTTTGGCATTTTTCTGTAACCTTGGAAATTTCTAAGTAAAATGAGTAAAATGAGTAAATTGAGTAAAATGAGTAAATTGAGTAAAATGAGTAAATTGAGTAAAATGAGTAAATTGAGCAAAATGAGTAAATTGAGTAAAATGAGTAAATTGAGCAAAATGAGTAAATTGAGTAAAATGAGTAAATTGAGTAAATTGAGTAAAATGAAAAATTGAGTAAATTGAGTAAAATGAGTAAATTGAGTAAAATGAGTAAATTGAGTAAAATGAGTAAATTGAGTAAATTGAGTAAAATGAGTAAATTGAGTAAAATGAGTAAAATGAGTAAATTGAGTAAATTGAGTAAAATGAAAAATGAGTAAAATGAGTAAATTGAGTAAAATTGAGTAAATTGAGTAAAATGAGTAAATTGAGTAAAATAAGTAAATTGAGCAAAATGAGTAAATTGAGTAAAATGGGTAAATTGAGCAAAATGAGTAAATTGAGTAAAATGAGTAAATTGAGTAAAATGAGTAAAATGAGTAAATTGAGTAAAATGAGTAAATTGAGTAAATTGAGTAAATTGAGTAAAATGAGTAAATTGAGTAAAATGAGTAAATTGAGTAAATTGAGTAAAATGAGTAAATTGAGTAAAATGAGTAAATTGAGTAAATTGAGTAAAATTGAGTAAAATGAGTAAAATGAGTAAATTGAGTAAAATGAGTAAATTGAGCAAAATGAGTAAATTGAGTAAAATGGGTAAATTGAGCAAAATGAGTAAAATTGAGTAAAATGAGTAAATTGAGTAAAATGAGTAAAATGAGTAAATTGAGTAAATTGAGTAAAATGAGTAAATTGAGTAAAATGAGTAAAATGAGTAAATTGAGTAAAATGAGTAATTGAGTAAATTGAGTAAAATGAGTAAATTGAGTAAAATGAGTTAAATTGAGTAAAATGAGTAAATTGAGTAAAATAAGTAAATTGAGCAAAATGAGTAAATTGAGTAAAATGGGTAAATTGAGCAAAAATGAGTAAATTGAGTAAAATGAGTAAATTGAGTAAAATGAGTAAAATGAGTAAAATGAGTAAAATGAGTAAATTGAGTAAATTGAGTAAAATGAGTAAATTGAGTAAAATGAGTAAATTGAGCAAAATGAGTTAAATTGAGTAAAATGGGTAAATTGAGCAAAATGAGTAAATTGAGTAAAATGAGTAAATTGAGTAAAATGAGTAAAATGAGTAAATTGAGTAAAATGAGTAAATTGAGTAAAATGAGTAAAATGAGTAAATTGAGTAAAATGAGTAAATTGAGTAAATTGAGTAAATTGAGTAAAATTGAGTAAAATGAGTAAAATGAGTAAATTGAGTAAAATAAGTAAATTGAGCAAAATGAGTAAATTGAGTAAAATGGGTAATTGAGCAAAATGAGTAAATTGAGTAAAATGAGTAAATTGAGTAAAATGGGTAAATTGAGCAAAATGAGTAAATTGAGTAAAATGAGTAAATTGAGTAAATTGAGTAAATTGAGTAAAATGAGTAAATTGAGTAAAATGAGTAAATTGAGTAAAATGAGTAAATTGAGTAAAATGAGTAAATTGAGTAAATTGAGTAAATTGAGTAAAATGAAAAATTGAGTAAAATGAGTAAAATGAGTAAATGAGTAAAATTGAGTAAATTGAGTAAAATGAGTAAATTGAGTAAAATAAGTAAATTGAGCAAAATGAGTAAATTGAGTAAAATGGGTAAATTGAGCAAAATGAGTAAATTGAGTAAAATGAGTAAATTGAGTAAAATGAGTAAAGTGAGTAAATTGAGTAAAATGAGTAAATTGAGCAAAATGAGTAAATTGAGTAAAATGGGTAAATTGAGCAAAATGAGTAAATTGAGTAAAATGAGTAAATTGAGTAAAATGAGTAAAAATGAGTAAATTGAGTAAATTGAGTAAAATGAAAAATTGAGTAAAATGAGTAAAATGAGTAAAATGAGTAAATTGAGTAAAATTGAGTAAATTGAGTAAAATGAGTAAAATGAGTAAAATAAGTAAATTGAGCAAAATGAGTAAATTGAGTAAAATGGGTAAATTGAGCAAAATGAGTAAATTGAGCAAAATGAGTAAATTGAGTAAAATGAGTAAAATGAGTAAATTGAGTAAAATGAGTAAAATGAGTAAATTGAGTAAATTGAGTAAATTGAGTAAAATGAGTAAATTGAGTAAAATGAGTAAATTGAGTAAAATGAGTAAATTGAGTAAAATGAGTAAATTGAGTAAAATGAGTAAAATGAGTAAATTGAGTAAATTGAGTAAAATGAAAAATTGAGTAAAATGAGTAAAATGAGTAAATTGAGTAAAATTGAGTAAATTGAGTAAAATGAGTAAATGAGTAAAATAAGTAAATTGAGCAAAATGAGTAAATTGAGTAAAATGGGTAAATTGAGCAAAATGAGTAAATTGAGTAAAATGAGTAAATTGAGTAAAATGAGTAAAATGAGTAAATTGAGTAAATGAGTAAAATGAGTAAATTGAGTAAATTGAGTAAAATGAGTAAATTGAGTAAAATGAGTAAATTGAGTAAAATGAGTAAATTGAGTAAATTGAGTAAAATGAGTAAATTGAGTAAAATGAGTAAATTGAGTAAAATGAGTAAAATGAGTAAATCGAGTAAATTGAGTAAAATGAGTAAATTGAGTAAAATGAGTAAATTGAGTAAAATGAGTAAATTGAGTAAAATGAGTAAATTGAGTAAATTGAGTAAAATGAGTAAATTGAGTAATTGAGTAAAATGAGTAAATTGAGTAAATGAGTAAATTGAGTAAATTGAGTAAAATGAGTAAATTGCCACTTGATCACCACTCAAAATGTGTGGACGCATCTTTTCTAGACAACTTTTTGGCATTTTTCTGTAACCTTGGAAATTTCTGAGTAAAATGAGTAAAATGAGTAAAATGAGTAAAATGAGTAAAATTGAGTAAAATGAGTAAATTGAGCAAAATGAGTAAAATGAGTAAAATGAGCAAAATGAGTAAATTGAGTAAAATGACTAAAATGAGTAAATGAGTAAAATGAAAAATTGAGTAAAATGAGTAAATTGAGTAAAATGAGTAAATTGAGTAAAATGAGTAAATTGAGTAAAATGAGTAAATTGAGTAAAATGAGTAAATTGAGTAAATTGAGTAAATTGAGTAAATTGAGCAAAATGAGTAAATTGAGTAAATGAGTAAATTGAGTAAATTGAGTAAAATGAGTAAATTGAGTAAAATGAGTAAATTGAGTAAATTGAGTAAAATGAGTAATTGAGTAAATGAGTAAATGAGTAAAATGAGTAAATTGAGTAAAATGAGCAAAATGAGCAAAATGAGTAAAATGAGTAAATTGAGTAAATTGAGTAAAATGAGTAAATTGAGCAAAATGAGTAAATTGAGTAAAATTGAGTAAAATGAGTAAATTGAGTAAATGAGTAAATTGAGTAAAATGAGTAAATTGTAATGAGTAAAATCATGAGCTATAGGAAACGTGGGTTTTGACTAAATAAAAGCAAACTTACTTACAAAGAAGTAGTCCTTTGTCTTTAATTGCCATCTCAGCCGACTTTACATTCGGATTAAGGATAAAACCACAGCTTTGTATCCAATTGATCGTCAGTGCTTTCTTTACGCTTTGGTAACCAAGCTTTTATTGAAATCGGAGGCCCGGATGCTAAGCTTGGTCTAATTTGAATTTTTGACTAACGGTAAAAATCACTGGGTAGGAAGACATTTCTGATCAATCGTTTGAAGCTCGTAAGACAGCCGGGTGGCCATCTCCAAATAAGGAAGTTCAGGGTGGCCACCTTGGGGGGTCTCAAACGAGCGGGAAACCTGGAATCAAAAATTTTCTCGGAAGACAGGTCAGTTCGAATTTCGTTGAACTTTTCGAGGTAAGAAATAATTTACACAGCTACTGGTAACATCCACTTTTCAACTCGTATTCTCAAATTTAGCCTTATAATCTTGTCCAAAATTAGAACATCCCTTTATTTTCTCTCTTCAAACAGCAAACTGTGCGATCTTAGAGGAGTTTTCTTCGTAACGATGAGAACTATTGTTGTCGATTCAAATGGACCGGACAGAGAGAACTATTCGTTAAATAAGCCAGCTTTTTATGCCCTCGATATCAAACGAATAGCGGCTGAGGAGACAATAAAAGATAAAGAACTACTTCATTGTAAGTTATTTGCTTTTATTCAGTCAAAATTTATTTGATAAATTCCTGTTTTACACTTTTCATGTCGCCATCCCCGTGGGGAAAGTCTTGATTTTGTCGCAGTTTTTCTACTAACTGGGGGACAGAGAGTTTTCGTTGACCTTACCAGCTGACCACTGGATTTGAAAAACAATGCCCATTGTTTTCTCGGCTCTGTGATTGGCCAGAAACCCAAATCTCCTAGCAACGAAAAAGTTCTTCCACCCAGTGATTTTTTATTAGCATGCGAACCACAAGCTTAGCATCCGGGGCCTCCGATTTCAATAAAAGCTTGGTTACCAAAGCGTAAAGAAAGCACTGACGATCAATTGGATACAAAGCTGTGGTTTTTATCCTTAATCCGAATGTAAAGTCGGCTGAGATGGCAATTAAAGACAAAGGACTACTTCTTTGTAAGTAAGTTGCTTTTATTTAGTCAAAACCCACGTTTCCTATAGCTCAGGGTAAAATGAGTAACTTGAGTAAAATGAGTAAATTGAGTAAAATGAAAAATTGAGTAAAATGAGTAAATTGAGTAAAATGAGTAAATGTAATGAGTAATTGAGTAAAATGAGTAAATTGAGTAAAATGAGTAAATTGAGTAAAATGAGTAAATTGAGTAAAATGAAAAATTGAGTAAAATGAGTAAAATTGAGTAAATTGAGTAAAATGAGTAAATTGAGTAAAATGAGTAAATTGAGTAAAATGAGTAAA
>MU825890.1:0-38615 GCA_029204205.1 Desmophyllum pertusum | reverse complement strand
CAAAACCAGATGGGGGGGGGCATAAAGTACAAATCAAAGCAAGGAGAGGGGGCGGGGGGGGCTTCTAGGTAAAATAAGCCACTCAAGAGGGAGGGCTTAAACATGTTTATTGTAAAGTACATATTACAGTGGCGAATCCATACCTATTTATCAGGTTGGGGGGCGCGAAAAAATTTTCCGGCCATTCGGGCAGAGGAAGCCTTCACGCGGACCTGAAAATAACACACACATGCCCTTTTCCTTACCTGCTATGGGTTCTTGTTGAACATTGCTTACGGAGGTGATAGTTTGTTTCCCAGACGGGCGGATGTCCAACAATTTTTTAAACATAGCAGTAGGAGCTCTTCTTTCTGTTATAAGATTTTTAATCCACACTAGTGCGTGGTGTGAGGAGAAACATGTAGCAGCGTACTTGTATAAAGTGTTTGTGGTATACTGGGAGGGGGGGGGGGGGGGGGGGGGGGGGGGGGGGGGGGGGGGGGGGGGGGGGGGGGGGGGGGGGGGGGGGTAGGGGAGGGAGGTTCGTACAAAGTACCCATTAATTTTCTGACTGATATTAGATGGGCGGCCTGATTTAAGAGGTGGAGGGGGGCAATAACCTAAATTCAACCTAATATTCACACATAATCCTTTAGGAGGGGGGGTATTATTATTATATTACCTAATATTGGCCTACATGTAAGCCCATTTTCCAAAACTCACCAACACCCCCCCCTCCTGCTCCTGATAATATAAATTGCCCACAGCTCCCTTATTGCGTGTCGCTATAAATATTGCGCTACTACAGTCCTTATTGCGCCTCACCCATTGCGGATTACTCCCAACGATTTTTTTCCGGGTTTCAGACTACTTTTTTTTTCCTTCTGTTCGCCAAAAACCTTGACATTTCTGAAATTTATAAAATACAATCTGATGAATAACGGAGTATGGCAGGTTTGGTGGCTTTTTCCTGTCTTCTAAATTATATAATTCAGCCACATATATCTCTCCGTGTTTGTTGTCGGGGGATATCTGATCAGAATCTCTCCGTGTTTTGTTGTCGGGGCTTAAAGGTTTGATATGCACGAGGTTATTGCCTACGCGGTGGCGGATTCTAAACCATATGGACGTCACTCGGGGGGGGCGCAGGGTATCGCTCGCGTGACTATCATGTTTGTATAATGTGTACGTCCATTCATTCAACACCATTTACACACAACGCGTTTATAAATGATCCCAAAACGACCGTTTTAGATTGATTCACCATGGTTTATTACCGGGCGCAACTCAGATAAACCTAAAAAAGCTGAAAGAAGTCATTTGCCGCGAACTGAGCTGAATTATTTTCAGCTGTGAGACATATCGCGAAAGGCCATTTGTGGCTAGACGTAACGAAATCAACGAGTTTTCAAACTACTCGGTCGTACTGATTCAAGTTCCGGTTTACCAGTACTGACATTACTCGGCTTCAATAATTCACCTTATAATACACGCGGCGCTGTAATACGAAAATGCCCAGATTACGGAACTCGTGTTGTTCGAAAGGACGCAAGCAGAATCTTTTGTGAGCTTTTTAATGGATCCAAGGAAACTGTTTGGTAATTGTTATCGATATTTCTTGTCTTCATGTCCACCGTAATGCCTCACTGACGCACAAAGTTGCAACTTCAACAAGCGATTTTCCACGGAGTGGATGATATGTATTCAATGTTGCAATGGCTTAATTTTCATCCATAGCAGCATTTGTCTGGGACATAACTGCAAAATAAAACGACGACTGTTCCACTTCAGAAGTTTGCTGTAACAACAAATGTGTCGACAGACTTTAAACTTCGTAGGGCAAAACATAGCTCGTTTGACGATGATTGTCAGTGGGAACGAATCGTGCTGTTATGAGTTCTTGTAATAAGGAAAATAACGAATCGCGTTGATCTAACAGCCATAGTTATCATTTGATTTCGCTGGCTTTCGTTTTCTTTGGGTGTCAATTTTGCTCCTGCGTCTGCAGAAAGTGTAACTTCCTTTCAAGCAGCGGTATTCCTCCTCCTTCAATCAAAAATGACTTCATGTACGACTTCTTTCTTTAAATTCTCACTCAGTACTAACTTTCGAGCTCATCAAGAGAGGGATTTATCAAGTGACTTTCCGCAAAGAGTCCCCGTCCACCCCACTCTACCTAGCAATACATTTTTTTTGCATCTGGAAAGTACTGACCCTTTGGTCTAGTTTTGTTGTGTTCCGAGACAACAGAGAAGGGAAATGTAAAGGCATGAACACAGCCATTGCGTGTTATGGGTCTAGTCTGTGAGACAGTTCAGCCTTAAACAACACAGCAAGAGCACCTGTACTCTGCGTAGTCGTTTTTAAATATGGATCATGTACATCCGAACTCAAAACTGATCTCTCAAACCGTTCATATTCTATAAGAATTATGAAGCTAGGATTTTTCCTTCATTTAGTGTTATAATCAATCAAATATTTTTCCCGCGCGCGATTGGTCTAAACACGTCACGTGGTGCAGCCAAAACTGGGGAATATCCGATGAAATATCCCCAGAGTGAAATTTCCCCAGTTTTCAAAATTTACGTCTTTATACGTTTCGCACGTTCAGTGCGTCCGCGTCCCAAATAAATTGCTAAATTGAATATAACTGAATGTTTTGAAACAGAGGCTGGCCAAGATTCTTGAACGCCAACATATAGAGGATATTGCAGTGGCGTGGCGCCGAAGATAACGAATTTTATTTTCGAAGTGGTAAATCAATAAACAATATTTTTATACGAATGAGCTGTGCGTAAAAATATTGTTTTGTTTTCTAACACGAGGAAAATAAAATTCATATCTTCAATCCAAACCGTGTAATTTTATTTTTTATTATATAAGACAAAACAAAACAAAAGCCACAAACTTTATCACGAACTCTTGGCCAGCTCGATGGCTGGACTGTCTTGAATTTCTCGTCATTTCGTCTTCACTTTCAAGGAACTCTTTGAATAATTTCAAGTTCATTATGATGTTTTCTTCTTCGTGTTAGCATTTTCCTACTCCTCAAGTGAACGATTTCATGTTGGCTTTCTTCAGTGAATTCACGAACTTGTCGCTCGCCATTTTTCAACCGGCGTTTCGTCAACTTGCACAACAACCAACCGTGCAAAAGCGGGAATTGACCGTCATAGATATCCTCACTTGTGAGGATATGGAAAATAACGCCACTTCGGGTCCCGGAATGTAGTTTCGTCATGACATTTTAACGAGTGAGTACTATTTTTCCAGTATAAAAACACTCGTGTCTATATATAAAAAATATTTCATCAAGGATAATATCAAACACAATAGCCCCCATTTGGCTTCTAAGATATATGCACGGATATTTTATCCCTGGACATTTCGCTTCTCGAAAACAGATGATGTCCGTGGACAAATATCCGTGCATATTTTCGCGTCAAATGGAGGTCATTGTATATATACGGTATTTTGGGTTAGATCAATTTCCCAAACTTATCTCATCATTTTGGCATTCGAATACATATAACCTCTATTCACAGTCGACGCGACAGGGCTGAATAACGTCTGCGCATAGCCCCAAGCGCTTGCCAGGAAACCATAGCAACAACAAGTAAAATGGCGGGATTTTCAAAAATACGAACCTGCAAAGGTTTTCGCCTAGAATAAGAGTTTCCCTGTAAAGTTAAGCTTTAAAATCTTGCAGTGGAATCCGCCTGTTACGGAGTGAAAAACATATCTTTTGAACACCAGGGTTTTTTTTTTCTGAACACTCGCTGAAAAATAGCCACGAAGCGCCCCACGATGTCAGAGTCCGCAAAAAATGCAGAAACGAAGCAGTAATGATTAATACTCATGTTTTCTCATATTCCACGGCATTTCATGGCGAAAAAAATCTTCGATGTAAACTTTTGACTGAAGTGTTTTCAAATTGTTATTTGCGACAGTAGGAAAAAAGAAATATTCCCGTTTTGGTGCGGAAATAAGAGACATTTATCTCTCCTTGCCGTCGTGTTTCAAAACCACACACCAACACGTTCGCGCCAAAAATTTGCTGTTGCTGTCATGAAAATCCCGCACATGCGCAGAACGTTATTCAGCCCTGTCGATGGCGGCTCCACGATAAAAGATAGAGGGAACTGCTCGCAGTCTATTATTTAAGCATGAGACTGAACAATGAACCCCCCTTTTTACGTATCAACCTGATCTTTACTAAGATTTATTCAGTTCTTCTTGCGTAACAAGTGTTTTCCCTACGATCGGTGAAATACAGTAAACTCCCACGAGTACAATAAAATCTCAAGCCCACAATACTGCAATACCGTATTTTCTCGAATAAACTCCCCAAGGCGTTTCTCAAAAATTGAGTTCTTATAGGGGTGTTAATTCTAAAAACGAAGACAAAAAGCCAACTGAGGCACACAGAAATGGATGCATCCTTTAACTGATATCTAGATATTCAGAAGCAAAAAAAACAACCCACTCTTAACGTCCCAGGGAATTTATTCCTCTTTCGGATTGTTCAATAGGAGGGCGGAGGCGTTTATTCCAGTTTATAATATACTCAACAAATTATGCAGCTTCTGATTGGTCAAATGACGAATGCATAAATAGGTATATAGAGTGCAATAACGGAATTGTGATAAACGGTACCGACAAGTAGAGACGTTTTTGCCGCTTAATGGCATTGAAATAAGCTTTCAAGTTAATGGTTAAGTTCACGCTTGGTTTGCCTGCGTCGTTCAAATAAAACATGTGAGCACTCTGGAAACTAGTGAAGCGTTGTCGTGTGCAGAGTACAGGGGCACCCAACGACAACATTTTCCTGTAGGTGTCAGAACGTCGTTTTTTTACGTTATAAACTGTGGCTTTTTGTGCAGTTTAATGGCTTATTTTTAAACGCTAAGAAAAATGTATCTGTTCGGATACGTTAGCTGAACTTTCAAACTTCAGAAAATTTTAGGATTGAAATCTTATTACCCGAATTTATGAGGTGAATTTTCCTTTCCGAAAATCCTAGCTGACCGTTTTTGTACCCAAAACGGACATTTTTATCTCTCCGAAAACAAAAGGCATTAATTTTCCCCTTATTACGAAAGTTCGAGATGACATTTCCATAACCGAATATCCGAGGGCGATTATAGGCCTTTTCGAACAGATATTTCACCGAAATGATCCGTTGGGTGCCCCTAAGAGTAGGCGCGATGGTCGCAGCAAAATTTTGTTGAGAATATTATAAACAAAAAATCGTATGAACTCCTCGTGCAATTAGTGATTTAATCGTCACTCGTGATGTTTTGAAAGTTCTCAAATTGCCACTCGCCTAAAGGCTCGTGCAATTTTGAGAACTTTCAAAACATCACTCGTGCCCATAAATCACGAATTGCACTCGTCGTTCATACGATTTCCTATACAAATACGGTGGCCCTAATATTAGGCCATTTCCGAGTTGTCTTTTGCCTCTGTTTCAAACGAGTCCTGCAACGTGTATTGTCTTCCAAATCAAACTAATTTCCATAACAAAGGTTGTGCAGGCTGGGACTCGTTTTGAAACAGAGGCAAACGGGAACTCCGCATGCAGTTTATGATCAGTCCGCGGGCGTTTATTCGAGTAAATACACATGCTCTACTGGATTTCAGAGAGCTACTGTAGATATATCATAATATATATTTTTATACAGCTGTTTATATACGCATTCAGTTCCATCAATCAGTGCAATATCACCAAATCTACCGTAATTACGATAATAACCCCCCCCCCCCCCCCCCCCCCCCCCCCCCCCCCCCGCAAATATTATTCCGATAAAAATTTACGAGTTCTGATTACGACTCATGTCCATACCCCTACTTATCGAGTAAAAGACATAAAACCTACTTTAATAGTCGCGCTTATATTCGTCTTCATGGTATTTGCCATTGAAGTGTCAAAGATTTTTATAGGGTCATGCAAGTTTGCACTGACTGGAATCGTGAATCGTTGTGTTTGTCATGTAGGATGATGAGGCCCTACACACAAACCGTAGTGACCGTAGTGACGCGTAGTCCTCGTCCTCACTGTAATAAACGACGTCGTAACTCATCTTCAAGACGTGCCATGCGGCGGTCCCAGTTATCTTGTCTGTTTTCGGCTTCATCCTCCCGGCGCTTTACCTCTTTGGGCAGACCCTACATTTCTGTTCTTCATTTCTCAGCTGCGTTTTACTGATTCTTCTCGTGGAAATAGTCGATAACAACGGGTACATGCGGTATTAGCGGATGGAAAGCCAAGACTTCCTTTATCAGGGATGATGTCAAGTTGGAGATATGCATTCGTCTCGTACTCATCGAAAGACCTTGTGGTTCGACATCGATACAGATCAACATATCTCTCAGATGCAACTCGTAGACGGGCCAGCTCTCCTCCGTTCACATCCTTCATCTTGTCGTACAATCGGAACATCGCCATTGTATCCACAATGCAATACTGTATTAGCGCATCTGAGAGGGGTCGTTTTTCCACACTGCCTCGTCATCCTTGAATAGCATCTTTCCCGCATCCTTTATTTTGATCATCTCTTCATCTTGGACGTACAGCTTCAATGCAACGACGAAAACCATATATGCTCTCTACTTCATTGGTTTCTCTGGCTGCGGGCGTTTATACTTAGAAACCTGAGCGGTAGCTGCGGAGTTTTTCACGGCGGTAGATGATTTCAAGTAGCTGAAGATCCAGGACCCGCGGTTAGTTTTACGTTGAATTGATGCCAAAAGACCATCAGAATCTTGCCGCAATCAAACATCAACTTCTCAGGCGACTTTTTCGAGGATTTCGCCAAGTCCAGCACTGAATACAGCTTGTCCTAATTTGAGCACGTCAAATATGTAGACTTTCTCCTCAGTTGCTACTGTTAGAATCGTAAGCGCTCCCTTTCTGCTCAACGAAACACCTTCACAATCAACCGCTAAAAGCGTGTTCTGTTCTATTTCTGTTTGAGTTCTGAGACAGCATCCTTGAGACTAGGTTCATCATCGACTAGCCTGTAATCATATGCGTTCTTGCAAGCCATTTTGAGCGAAAAGTAGATTTCTGGTCCTTGATTAAAATGATTTCCAAGTGCATAATTAGCGAGTTCCAAGAATTTTCCCTGCCACTTCCGCCTAGTAGTAGTGTTGCTTAGAAACTTCAATGAACGTCATTCTCCAGAGATGAACAGCCAATCAACATTCTACCAACTGTATATCTGAATTTTTAATAGCTTGAATTTCATGGGGACTGGGGGGGGGGGGGGATGTGGTTGGGGGGTGTGGGGGAGGGGGTCAGTGTCATAAAGCACGCGGCCATTTTGGACGTCAGTTCCCTCCTTTGTCTACATAATGTATTCAGACGTATCATAATATTTCTTTATTTGTTTGGCCCGTCAGGCTCGATTATTAAAGGAGGTTACCATAATTTGACATCACAAAAAGCATCATTTGACAACCTTTTCAATCATAAATCAGCTTAGAACGCATAAAAATAGATGTAACTTAAAGCTTAGTTCTTTCTAACATAAGCGGAAGTACTTATATTAAAACGTTTCTCGGAAAAAGACAATAGCTTTTTGCTTTCAGTTTTAAAAAAAAGTTTCTCGGAAATAGACAATAGGCTTTTTTGCTTCATGTCAAGTCTGTTTTAAAATTAAGTCAACTCATAGTGATTGCCTTATATTAACGTTCCGAGAAAGCGGATCAAATTAACCGGTATTGAAATGGCCATATTAGGTCATTTTGAACAATCATGCACGAGGGAGCTAGTCGACGATAAAAAAGCGAGCGGCGCGGAGCGCGAGGTGGCGGGGACGAGGGGGTGCTAGCGTTGAAAATAAGTAGTCGTTATTTTGTCGAGTTTAGTTATTTAGTTGCTATGGAGATCAGAAGCGGGCGCTTCAATTCTTCGTTTTATGGCGGTCTAAAATCATTGGATCATGATAAATCCAATCTCGTTCCCAGAGTCCTCGTTACCCTGTCCCAGCGGTGAGCGGCCAACAAGGACCTCTGGGAAAATTGGAGAAAGAACGAAGAATTTTGAGATAGTACGAGATCATCTACCTTGAATTGAAGGGTCTAATGATTCTGAAAAGTTAAGGGGGGATTCTACCTGAATTTCAATGAAATTTTAAGAGGTTTAAAGAAGGGATAGAAGGGGAAAAAAAAATTTGGAACACCAACAGACAGTTGATACCCACGCGGGTGCTCTTGCGTGGTTATCAACTGTCGTCAATTGTCAATCTACTAATTTTTAACTTCAAATTCTAATTTTAAAACTACATTAAATCTTCAATATTTCATATTTCCCTAAATTTACAACTCCTTTGAGAAAAACTATTTCCTCCCCAAAAATACCCAAAAATCACCCAAAAATTTACAAAACACCCCATAACTGGAGAGTTTTTGGATTGCTTGAAACGCGAACGAGATATTTCCATTAAACCCATGTAAGTGCGGAAAATGGCATTTAAGCTTTGTACGACGAGTATGCATGATAATGTAATGACAGGAGCCGGCTCGTATTTTAGTTTACACTGCATGTTTTAAAACGTTTTCTTAAAACTTCTTGGCCATTACCATGTTTACGCTTCAATCTCTTGCAAATTCAAGGCAGCGAAAACCGGAAGTGGCGCCGAGTTTTGCGTTTGACCGCTGTGAAGGACACCGCGGGCCGAACCGCGACCGCGGTCAAATGCTGGAGCATGTGGCAAAGACGTAATTCTGGTCGCCCGCCCGATTTCCCGCGTAAAATTTTAGAAAAGGCATTGCAACAATCCGAAATCGAAACCTTGATAGTAATTTGCGAAAGGAAACAAAAAGTAGGTACTGAAGGAGACGTTTAGACTTTTCAAACACAAAGTTCAGTATATTTCCCAGCATTCTGTTGATTTACCATTTTTTTGGGACGTTTTACCAAAGCTAGACGCGTTTTTTACAACACGGTACGTGTATAAATCAGGGGCACCCAACGGATCGTTTTCGGTGAAATATAGGTCCTATAGTCGCCTCAGATCAGTTCGGATTAAAGTTTGGAGTTTTCTTTAGGGAAATATCATCTCGAACTTTCTTAATATGGGAAAATTAATGCCTATTATTTTCGGAGAGATAAAAAATTTCGTTTTGGGTACAAAAAAGGTCAGCTAGGATTTTCGCGAAAGGAAAAATCAGCACTGAAGGAAGAGCTGAGGTTTTCGGGAAATGACTAATAAAGCCCTAATAAATTCGTGAAGTCTAAAGTTCCCCTAGAATGACCGAACAGATATAAATTTTATAGCGCAGCTGAGAATTCATTTATAGATCTTTAAAAACACACCAGACAGCCTAAAATAGTGCGTTAAACCATTTGGCGAAAACCTTCGTTGGGTGCCCCTGATAAATGTTGAGGTTTGTCGACGTAGTTTATTTTTGGTCGCGTGCTCAGACGTAATTTGATCGCGGTGGAGCTGGACTGACGTGACTCTGTAGCCTCCTCCGCAGGCAACTCTTACATAAAGGCACGAGTGAGAGACTGGTACGGAGGACAAAAAGGTGACTGAGTGGGGTGGGGAGCAGGAAGAGAGGAAAAAGAAGGAAGAGTTTGCAACTCCGCTTTTCGCTCGCCTCGGCCCCAGTACCGCTCTTTTCCCCCTTTCTTGCCCCAGACCCGGAGACCCAGGAGTTGCCTGCGGAGGAGGCTAGTGACTCTGCATGATTTACTGATTTCCAATCTCGTACCGCTCCACGCTGGACAAGGGTAACGAGGACTCTGGGAACGAGATTGACTGATTTCGCAAACCGACTGTGGCGTGTGAATATAAAGGCGTCGGCTTGAAGTCCTTATAAACTCCAATCTCTCGTTTATAGCTCCTGATACAACCCAGCTAGCAGGGAAGAAAAATGACGACGTTTGCCTTAACCTCTAGAGCCACATTATGTTGATAGTTTTAAATCGTATATTGCGAAAACTGGAGAAAGAATCAAGAATTTTGAGATATTACGGGATCATCTACGCCGTTGATTCAGAAGATGTCTCTGGCAACAACGATCCCATTTTAATATCTTAGGCGTTGGAAGTGGAAACGGGGGAGATGGATATAGAAATCCTGAAAATAGTTAAGCAAGAATTACAGAAAAGCGAAACAAACAAGTCACATGAAGATGTTCAACCGAGCCATCGAGCCTAATGAATATTCGTGTGGTCTCTACAAAGCTGCCATTGAAAAACCTACCAAGTACTCTAAGCGATCAACAGACAGAGTCTGAACTCTGTCAACAGGGCCAGAGAGTTTAATGAAGTTTGACATGGTCCATTTTATACACAGTATCTACCATGTCGACATCGAGCAGGCCTTGATTCATTGTTTTGAGAAAGAACTCAGTGACCAGGGAGCTGTCGTTTGCATCATCGCGGGAAAGGACCTGTTATACTGGGTGGCTTCGAAGCAAAGGAAACAGTGGCGTGGAACGGACACGGATAGCGAGAGCCACGAAACAGCTGAGAAAATTATCAAGATTGCTAACGACAACGGCTGGAAGCATGAAATATACACCCAAGAATATCCATCGATGTTACCGAGGTGTTTGATGATAAATCAACCGAAGGAAATCTGCTTCTCGACTTCATGACACCACACTGTGAATTTTCGTGAGACGGCAGACAAACAATTGGTGGAAGAAACGCTTGCACTGATTGAAGACCTACCACTGTCAAGGATGGAAAGCGTGTTGGATGACAAAAAAGGAATCGCTACTGTTAATTTATAAGTGAAAACAGTTTTGCCTGTGTTACCAGGGACGACGCAGCCCAGCCCATTTTTCCCTTTACACGATGATCATGATAGAGGACTCTAAAAACGTGCGCCGAAGGCGCGAGCCTCTAGGGGGGTTCTGGGAAGCATTGCCCCGCCGGAAAATTTTGAAATCTAGAGGCTCGGAAATGCTATTTTCAGCATTCTCCACGAGATCAGTATTTCGTCAAAAATCGATCTCGATCAAGTGTAAAATGACAGGTATTTTAGTGCTTACACGGCAATATTTCCGAGGTTTTGTTAACTTGATACATATAAAACTTGATACATATATCCCGACCTTAGTACAAGAAACAACGTTTACTAAAGCTCGACGTGTTCAGTAAGGAATTTTTGCACACAAGGACCAAATCTGGTAAAGAATTATTTTTATTTTCAAAATCAACACGTTGATAAAGGTAGGAATTCATATTGAATAGTGAGCAAAGAAACAGTAGAAGAAATTACGAGCCGGCTACGCCCCTGGTTACGGAGTAAACTTGTACTATTAGGTTTAGAGAAAACATTCCCTCGCAGTTTAGCTGTAATGTCCAATCGATGTAGTTGTACCATGTCCAATCGATGTATACCGTAATTATTCATATTGTCGACTTGGCAAAAAGCAATTTTACTGGTGTTATAATTTCTATAGGAAGATTGACAAGTGTCATGCAATAACAAAGAAACAGTGCTTTTACTATTTATTTAGCTAATGCAATATTGATGTAATGAATAAACAAAGATAGTATAAAGGTAGCAACATTGTCAACAGCAATTCGATTTACATTCGGGCGATTTAGTTGTACATCTTATTGTACGCCGAGAAGTGATCAAACTACGTTGAAGTCAAGTCCTGAGTGAGAGACATTGGTTCGTCCGAAGTCCATTGCAGTAGATCGCCGTATTCAGAAATTTGGTGACGAATTTCTATCCTCCCGCAAGCCTAAGCGAGTTGCTCAGAGTAAGTTTTCCCCCCAAATCAAGCCAGTTTTCCAGTTCCGTTCATATTCCGTTTCCGAGGAGGGAAAAAACCTATTGTCACAGTTGATCAGTCTGGCATCGGTATAACCGGGCATTGGTAACAGTTTAAAAATAAAGCATGTAAACCCGCATTTGGAGTTGCAATATAGATTAGTGTAAATTAATGAAATCTCTTCTTATTAGTGTGAGGGGAGAAAATGAGACTATCTAGTTTTATTTGGGGGATTCGTTTTGCTGTGGTAGAAATATAAAATCCGCGTAAAAGTAATTTGTTTAGCTAATAAGCGTCAATCTGTAACTGTAACCTGCACAAAGCTGTGATTCACCTGTGTGTTGTTTGAAGGTAATTAATGTTTTAGGGATTGTTTTAGTTTTGTCCAATGAGACTTTAGGAGTGTTTGTTTTATGTTTCCTAAATAGCGTCTTTTGTCTATGATCTAATATGTATAGCGTCATTGGCTTGGCCTTAAGTAGAAGTGCATTGTAAAATATTTTTTGGTTGCATTCTGGAGAGTAAAGTATGCTTTGCTGGAGAAGTTCTGACTGTTTTTACTTGTCTGACAAAGATGGAATTTCTGTAACAGATCTTGGCCTTCCCGCTGCCAATGAGTAATCCCCAGGTGGAGTAGTCCTTTAGCCCGGACGACTAGAAAACCTATTACGACATTAGGAAACATTATTAAAATTGCAGTTTGGGGAAAATGATTTATTATGCCCAACAAAATGTCTCTAGAGCCTGTTCAACCAACCATTTGCATGTAGTCCTTGTGAATACTTATCTCCCATTTTTTAGTTGCCATGGGACAATTCATCAAGTCTTTGAGGACAGATTCCACTGTAGCGTTAACGGAATTGAAAAACGCCTCAACGATCCACTCATAAAGCCATTCACTAGCAGGACCTGAACTATTGTGTAATTATAGACACCTAAGGTCTCAAAACCCGTCAGACTGATCAGATAATCAGCATAAGTCATTACAGTGTCCTTTGATAGAGGTTCATCGAGGAGAGGCATCATCGTTAAGGCTTTGAATCCATCTTTGTAGACGGAATTGTGTTTTAACTTGGTACCATCACCCTTGGCCACATGTACAAGCTTGAATTCCACCCTGTGATACAAAAAGAATGTTTAATCACAATTGAGACTACAGTGCGACCGCTCTTGTAAGCGACCAGCTCTAGTTATGACCACCATTGTGAAACCCGTTTGAATTGTCACTCAAACTCTGTAATTAAAAGTTTCTTGTAAGCGACCACTCCAGATAGAGTTTATCCTGGTACCTTCGGGTATTAGCCAGAAAATAATTATGATAGGAAGTTCTGACTTGTCAGTAGAATTGGTACCTCAGATCAATGGTGAATGAAAATAAATTTGAGCCACGCCACAAAGCAAGATTCAGGCTGGTACCTTTTCTAAGAGACTCCTTTCAAAATTTCTGACGACTAACTGGTAAGATCATGCTGGATGTGTTCAACACCTTGTCTCAGTTCAGATGATCGCGTCATTGCGCGGTGACGTTAATTCCCTTGTCTCATTCATCCTATATGTCAATTCAAAGGGACGTAAAAGAACCACGACACTGTTTGAAAAGAGTAGGGCACGAAGTTCCCAGTGTCGTGGTCAAAACTATGAGTGTGCTGTCCATCTGTTGCTCAGAGGACTCTCAGAGAATTGGCTACATTCAGCTACTCTGTAAATCCGAGGGTAAATAAACATGATGTATGTATGACGCACAACGTTAATTTTATATGGGAGTCCCCCAGGGTACCGTAGAATTCCGATAAATAACGCCCCCCCCCCCCCCCCGAAAATAACGGCTACCCGAAAGTAACTTTAATTTTTTTACCTTGCTAT
Source organism: Desmophyllum pertusum (assembly GCA_029204205.1). Lineage (NCBI taxonomy): Eukaryota > Metazoa > Cnidaria > Anthozoa > Scleractinia > Caryophylliidae > Desmophyllum > Desmophyllum pertusum. The sequence continues at coordinate 25,025 of MU825890.1, read as the reverse complement.
TAAACCCCGAAAGTAACGCCCCCCCCCCCCCCCCCGATAATAGCGGCCCCTTAAAAAATACAGTTTACTTTGTTTACATGGATAACGAATAACCAGCATGCAACCTGAATGACCTTTTTATGTCTGTTATGCGTCCTCTTTGTGTAAAACCACTGCTGAATTACAAACGTTTTCTAAGCATCCGAAGTAACGGGCTACCCGAAAAATAACGGCTACCCGAAAGTAACGGCCCCTTTGGCCTGCTAAATCCGAAAATAACGGGGCGCCGTGATTATCGGAATTCTACGGTATTTTCTTGATGAAAAGCAATACCTGAGAGACTGTGATGTGGCCTCGACTACAAGGAGATGGGACACCTGTTGGGAAATGTTCCTTTGATCGCCTTAATCGATGCCCAGCAATTCTTTGCGATAAATTTGTATGGGCTCAAATCGCCGCATAGTGGTAGCTTCTCGGAGAAGATTACTGTATTGATACCACGGGTAAAGAGTCCTTCAGCAGCAGGTATCCAGGAATGTTGGAATAAGTCCACGGGAAACTGGTCCAGCGGTCTTGAAAACAAACAAACTGCACAAATTCATCCTCTGTTTTGTCCGAATCTGTCATTTTCCACAACTTCGATTGTATCAACGGGCAAAAAAGTGTTTACGGCAGATTTGGATTGTTTACGGTTGCGGTTTACGTAAGTAAGCAAATTTATTATTTAGTGTTCTAAACTAAAGCTTATTAGTGACATTTACAAATTAGAACTTAACTTTAAAAATTAGCTTTAATCTTTAACCTTTTTTAGGAGCTCCCACACATTATGAGCACCAGTACAAGTACTTCCTTCAATTTGAATTTGTAAATTTCGTTTTTTTCCCTAGAAATGAATATCGAAATTTCGCGCTTTGTCCAGCCGCCTTGAAAAACGAGAAGACCCTGGGGACGAGCTTGCGCTTTGTTCTGCACCAGGCTTCACCAGGGCACCCACGACAAAAAGAGTCGTACTGGGGCCAGCCAACAGAAGGAATCAAAATGGCGGACAACAACACAAATTTGAAACGAAAGCGGCCCAAAGCATTTTACGTCGGACAGAAAAAGAAGGTCAGTCGTTTTGTTCTTAGGTTTATAACTTAAAACTTCCGTATTTATGTTGCGATGTTCTAAACTAATTTTCCTTATGCATTTTGTCAGAAAAAAGGACAAGAGCACCTTACCCCAGGGATGAAAGGCGTTCTTGTCACATGTAACGAAAGAGAAAATTTGTGTGTACGAGAAGCTTACAACGTCCTCAATGAAGTAAGATTTATTTTTGGTTTCCAGGCGCTAATGTTTAGTTCCCTGTGTTGTTTGTGTTTGTTGACTAAGACTACTTATTAGCTTTATTATTTTTGGTCTTCTGTGGTCTTCTAGAGTGGTTAAAACCAAATCCAAAGCAATTAAGCTTATATACACGTGTATACAATGGCCAATCACAACAAACAACAAAACGAGCCAATAAGAACCCAGAGTAAACACATGTAACCAGTGTCAAGTGCAGGAATACGCATGCAACCAAGTTGCATCTGATTGGTTGAGTACATGTAGGTGGCGCAAGTTTTTTTAAACCAATCACAGGGCATAGAGCGATTTTCATTTGAGTATCGAAAGTAATCCGAAATTGGTTTTGCTTTACTACGTTCTGTGATTGGTTAAAAAACTTGCGCCATCGATCTACTCAACCAATCAGATGCTAAACCAAAATCAATCATGGTTTTGGTTTTTGGTTTTGGGTTTTTTGGTTTTGGGTTTTTTGGTTTTGGTTTTGGTTTTGGTTTTGGTTTTGGTTTTACGACACTCAAATGAAAACCGCTCTAGTAAAGCAAAACAAAGCAATTCCACATTACTTTTAAGACATTTCATTAAAAACCGCTCTATGTTCCCTAAAGCAAACGGAAGTGAAGGGGAACATTGTGGGTTGGGGTTCAAACAAAACTCTCTGAGTGTACTACAGAGTATGGTCAAACTCGACAAGATTGTGCATATATGCGGAGGCATTTTTACTGTCACAACCCTATGGAAGCTGCAAAGTGCTCAACCACGGTAAAAGGCTGTTTATCTTGACTTTCGAGTACTAAAGTAAAGTGGACTTCATTTGGCATACGGCATAGAGATTCTGACCTACACACAAACAAGTTACCAAGGAAACCAGTTAACCTGCACCACAGGTCGCCCAAGCTAAAGATAAGAGTAACAGTGTCACGGTATAAGCGGTATTGTGTTACAACGGCTCGATTTATAAGGGTTTGTATGGGAACGCAACGGTTATGTTTTAGAAGATATAAAATCGAATGTTTTGTGAATAAAAACGACTTACCCTGTTGCTGTGTTGTATTCTTTGTAGTTTGCCAGCTTCTCAGGCCGGTTTGAGGTAATTTAGGCGAGTTTTAGCTGCACATGCATGTTGTGAACATCACATCATTCCAGTCAATGTCACATGCTTGCAAATTTGCCATAGGTTTACCATTACTCTACGGATAATTTAGCTGTGCTCATGTGTAAGGTTCTTACCAAACCACGAAGATGACTGTGTTTTGTGGCTTCCCTTTACTTTTTTGATAAAAAATAAACCATTATTTATTATTAACTGAGACTGCCCTTTCTTTGGTGTAGTATGCAGACCAACTCTATGGTCCTGAGCACAGCTTGCAGGGAGATGATACGACCAATGGTAGTGATTCTGAGGACATTGAAGAAGCGTTAGCTAAGGAGGTGAAGGAACTACAGGGAACAAAACATGAAAAGAGGCTCCAGTCGGTGTTGAGCGGAGCTGTTAACGTCATCTTCATCAAAACAAACCTTCCTGATTCTAAAGACCCCACAGATTTGGTTCATACCATTTTAACAGATATGCTGAAGACTGCATGCAAGAAGACCAGGTAATACTAGCTGCAATAAAAAAGCACTTCTTCATTAAAGACTCAGTGCGAATAGCTTATTGCTCTGTGGTAGTTATAAACTTAAAGTTGACCAATAGCATCCCATCCAGTGGGTGCAATAAGTACTCCTTTAGTCGCATCATTATGCTCAGACTTCAGCAAACAAGTACAATGCTACATGTATGTGTCTCAGTAAACCCTGATGTTGACATTTCTGTGTTAAGTGAAGAAATGATCCTCATAATTTAAGCAATTATTGCAATTTAAGAAGCCTGGAAAAATTCAGGGCTTTGACTGAAATTTTTGTAGATTTTATCATAACTATTATATTTTTAGCCTTTATTTTAATCCTTTCAAATACTATTAATATTGTTTTTCACATACATGACTTTGATGTATTCCAGACATTGTCAAAGGTTCCTTCCTATTGCTGGATCCTGTCATGCAAATAAGGAGGATATAAAGAAACTTGCTGAGCAAATGTTCCAGTCGACTTTCTTTGCTGAAGACGCCAAACCATCAACGGTACGTATATCCACAACTGCTGACAGAGAATATTGTGCCATGCAGTTGCCACTTGATCACCACTCAAAAATGTGTGGACACATCTTTTCTAGACAACTTTTTGGCATTTTTCTGTAACCTTGGAAATTTCTAATGAAATTTCTATGAGTAAATTGAGTAAAATGAGTAAATTGAGTAAAATGAGTAAAATGAGTAAAATGAGTAAAATGAGTAAATTGAGTAAAATGAGTAAATTGAGTAAAATGAGTAAATTGAGTAAATTGAGTAAAATGAGTAAATGAGTAAATTGAGTAAAATGAGTAAATTGAGTAAAATGGGTAAAATGAGTAAATTGAGTAAAATGAGTAAAATGAGTGAATTGAGTAAAATGAGTAAATTGAGTAAATTGAGTAAATTGAGTAAAATGAGTAAATTGAGTAAAATGAGTAAAATGAGTAAATTGAGTAAAATGAGTAAATTGAGTAAATTGAGTAAAATGAGAAAATTGAGTAAAATGAGTAAATTGAGTAAAATGAGTAAATTGAGTAAAATGGGTAAATTGAGTAAAATGAGTAAATTGAGTAAAATGAGTAAATTGAGTAAATTGAGTAAATTGAGTAAAATGAGTAAATTGAGTAAATTGAGTAAAATGAGTAAATTGAGTAAAATGAGTAAATTGAGTAAAATGAGTAAAATGAGTAAATTGAGTAAATTGAGTAAAATGAGTAAAATGAGTAAATTGAGTAAATTGAGTAAAATGAGTAAAATGAGTAAATTGAGTAAAATGAGTAAATTGAGTAAATGAGTAAAATGAGTAAATTGAGTAAATTGAGTAAAATGAGTGAATTGAGTAAATTGAGTAAATTGAGTAAATTGAGTAAAATGAGTAAATTGAGTAAAATGAGTAAAATGAGTAAAATGAGTAAATTGAGTAAAATGAGTAAATTGAGTAAATGAGTAACTGAGGTCGGGAGGTCGTGGGTTCGAATCCTGGCCGGACCACCAACCAGGGTCTTAAAAATAACTGGTAAGATCATGCTGACTCTGTTCAACACCTTGTCTCGGCTATAAAAACCCTTACCCTGTACCAGACCACAAAACGCTAAATTTGCTACCCTGTTCCAGACTAAATTTAAAAAAAGATACCCTGTTCCAGACAATTTTTAACCATTTTTCTAACCCGAAAGGCTAAACTAGTAAGCAGCACTGCAAACTTGTAGTTGTACATGTAAAGCTTCTTTCCTACGCGTTTCGTTTCGTCTGACTAACATAATCCTATTCCAGAGTATCAATTAGCGATCTTTGTGCCAACTTCTGGGAAACTGATACCCTGTTCCAGAACAAAAATTGTTGTTTGTTTATACCCTGTTCCAGACCAAAATCCTTAAAAACCGTACCCTGTCCACATCCCTGTCCACATACCTATATAGCATATATAAGGGAGTGTCCCCCCTTCCCCCCCGGGAGTAGCAATACTCTTAGTCACTTAACTGCAGAAACAGGGATAAGCTCTGGCAATGTGGCTATCTTTAACCCGAGTGTGCACAGACTTAACTATGTACAGTGGCAATGGTACGGTGCATATTAAAATTCTCCCAACAAGAAAAAATATTCCAAAATAGCAAGGAGAGTTTTGATCCTGATCAGAATTTTGATCATGATCTTGGGGCTTTAACCCTTTACTCTCACTCACACTCATCCTCTTCATGCTGAGTGGCACATTAAGCTTCAATAAGATCACGCCAAGTTTCTCTGTCCTGGGCAACTTTCTTGGCCGTGCCCCAAGTATACCCAGCATTCTCCAGCTCCTTCTCTATTGTCCGACGCCATGTTGACTTGGGTCTCCCTCTCTTTCGCTTTCCCTCTGGAGGTACGTTAGGGCTGTTCTTGCGGGTATTGATGTATCTAATCGCATGACGTGCCCCTCCACCTCCTCATTTTGACTTTAACCCTTTACAAACTATTTAACTTTACAGTACTTAGTATTTTGACGGAAACCTCTTTTCATTGGATTGCAGTTCTGTGTAATATACAAATCCAGGAACAACAGCAGCATTACAAGAGACGACGCTATCGCAACACTGGCTGGCATTGTAATGAATGCTGGGAAGGGACATACTGTAAACCTCAGTAAACCTGACTTGGCAATATGTGTTGAGATTATCAAGGTAAATTCCCTAGGGGCTATTATTTCAAATATTATCCATCAACGGGAGTCATAACCATTTGAGGAGCTAAGGCAATAAGGCTGCTATTTAGGAAATATGGTATTTATTAAAAAAGTTTACACTTGGTGATGAGTTGTTGTACGGCTCACTACAAGACAGAGGGACTTCGGAAATCAGTGAAAAGAGACCTTGTTTAGTTTTAGGTATTAAGCACCATATTACAAAAAGGAGATTTTGATTGTTTCAAAGTGGCGGCGGGCTCACGATTGGCTAATTTTGTGGTCACGTGACCTGCTCTTCGCCAGGGTCTTCTTCGTGCCCACCCGCCATCTTGAAAGTGGAGATGGCCCTGGGGACGAGGTTGGCACCAGGCTTGTAAGCCACTAGGCTTGTAGAAGACTTAATCTTTTTTGAAAATCTATGAATACCTGGTAATAAGGAGTATGGGTTGCCTTTTTTAGAATGTCTGCTGCATGAGCGTGGTTAAAGATTTGTTCAAGCTGAGGAAGTACAACATTCATGAGGTGAATGAACAAATCTTCCAATCTCAAAAAAACAGCGCCAAGCTAAAGGAGGACAATGGCGTCGATCCAAGTATTGAAAAGACAAATGACAATACTCAAGACATTTCTACAACAGACAGCACAACAACGGTTGATAATACCAACACAGGAGATCTTATCGTGATTAAGGAGTGTCAAGAAAAATCTGAGGATGTTTTAAATGAGACTGGCACTGTTATTGATTCATCCGTCAAGGAGGTAAGGAATGATGCAGAAAAAGACGAAACTATAACATGAGTGAGAATACATGTACAAGTTATTTTTACAATTTTTTTGTGATTTCTAGTATTTTTAATGCAGCATGTAAAGTAGGTAACTAAACTGTCAAAATCTGATTCAAAATAAAATCATAGATATTGATGTTTATAAATGTCCAAACAAACAACTTGTTACTAACTTTGATTCCCAAATGATCAAAATCTCATATTAATAATAATTATTAGACAATCATTTATAGATACAGCTGAACTCCTATTAAGCAGCCTTCCTTAATAGGGCTCATTCGACTGTACAATTTTTTTTATCTCTGCAATTTCTTGGTGTTGCAATCATTGATCACATAAAACAGAAAATTCAAAGACAATACACACCACACCAAAACACACCTGCTAACCAACAATGGTTTCCAGCTACAGAAACCAGGATGAGCTCTGACCAGTGGTGTGAGCCCGGGGGGGGGTACTCCCTTATATAAGCTATATAGGTATGTGCGGCGCCAAAGGGTATGGTTTTTGAGCCGTTTTGGTCTGAAAACGGGTATAGATTTTGACCATTTTGGCCTGAAATAGGGTATGTTTTGCCTACTGGTCTGAAATAGGGTATAGATTTTTGCCATTTTGACTTTAAAATGGGGAAATTTTCCCCAAAATTTTAAGGGTCAGTCAGGTCTGAAATGGGGAAGGGAAAATCACATATTTTGGTCTGAAATAGGGTAAGGGTTTCAAGAAGTGTGCCGCACTCCCCCACCCAAATTTTTGGGGAGTACCCCCCCCCCCCCCCCCCCACCGGGGGTGTGAGCCACTTCGACCCGAAAGTAGACTTTTTTGTTTGTGAAATAAACAAGATAGTATGCGCGCTCTGATTGGCTCAAAACCATTTACCATAACTCTGTGGAAACATTTGTGCTTTTATTTCATAAAAACAATAGAAAATGTTTTCCTGTGTTTCCATAGAGTTATGGTAACACACGTGAAAGTTTGGGAGAACTTGAAATTGCTGTGGAAACACTCGCCTGCAGCTCGTGTTTCCACAGCATTTCTCATTCTCCCAAATTTCACTCTTGTTACCACACAGAAAACGTTTTCTATTTGGTATATAACAGTAGGAGAATTTTGAGGCTGGCCTGGGATCTAAAATAATAGACTGCACAGCCTCTCTATTTTCTCAATGCTTTCTAAAACGCGTGAGCGAGCACAGAGTAGGCAGAGGGCGCTCGCCCGGCGAGCGAGAAAAGTCCCCACCCCCTCGCACACCCCACTCACTCATGCTTCACGCTCACTTTTCCATTGAGAAAATAGAGACGCTGTGTACAGTCGGGATCTAAATTACACATTGGTCAACAAGCTACAGACACACCATCTTGTATAAAATGTTTATTTCTCTTCAAAACAACACTCCTTAGTACAGCAATACGGCAATACTAAAGAGTTGATGGAAAATTCATCACTTGACATCAATATCAATATTAATTTTACAAGAAAAATTATTAGCCACAAGACACATACACACCACATGTGCCCGAGACTCATTAATGTAAAGCAATCAAGTACTACCGGAGAGTTCTCTTACAATAATATTGTAATAAGTCTCAAGATTCAAGTCTGGAAAATATGCAATTTATTTTGGGGAAAATTTGAAACTGTTGGGCCTAGAACAGAGATCCAGTAGTACTTCATTGTTGTTAGAATCCTTCAAGAGTAATTTTTCTGCACTTGTTTGCCTGCAAATCCATTCTCTTCACAAATGGTATTAGGGCTCCCCACACAAAAGGACATGTGGCATTGACTCTGAACATGGCAAATTCAAATTTAATACAGTCGAAGCTCTCTGAGCGGACACTCTCGTAAGCGGACATCTCTACATACAGCCGCCTTGACAAAACTCTGTTTGAACTCTAACTCATACAAACTCTGTATTTACACATTCCTGTAAGTGGCCAGTTCCAGTTACTGACACTTATTCCACTTCCCGAGGGTGTCTACTTACAGGAGCTTTGACTGTAGTTTAATTTGCCAAATGAAAATTTAAGTGATTGCTGATAAGGCAGAGAACATGAAGGGTACATACATGTACAAAACACCTGTTTCTCTGTTGCAGCTGCCACAGTAGAAATGTACCATATATATGGCCAATTTTGACCAGTGATACACCAGAAAAAAAATCTTGGTGGGTTCTAATACATCAAAAATTCCCTTTTTCACTCCCCTAGAAATTTCTGTGACTACAAAAATATATATACATGTATCATGATAACATAAAGTTGTTGAAACATGTTACAAGACTTAGTGATGTCTGACACTCGAAGTATATTTTACCTGAAGAACTTTATAGTAAAATATAATATTAATTATTATCACACCAAAATACAGGTTACAAGAACCTTTTGATACAAAAGATTACATTTTGTGAAGACAGAGAAAACTCTCACTCAGTTGATCACACTGACGATTTGAAAACTTCTACATGATGCCGCACAATGTGTGCTTTTAGAAATGTTGGACAGACAAGAGTGCAAAACACTGTTTACATGAAATGCAAGGTGATATTACATGATATTTACATGACAATCAAAACATCACAAAATAACATGATATGGTGCCCTGGGTGATTTTGTAAGTTTTTGAATTACCTTCAAAACCCAGTGCCAGTGCTGTTGCCCAAATTTGTTGGAATTGCTTTGTGTGACATGCTTTTTGACATATTTTTTACAACTTTGATGGGTTCCATTTTGTGACGCCACATTTGAACTAGACTTGAAACTAAAACCATTCAAATTTCACGACTCCGCCTCCAACACTCCTTGGATTTTGATTGGTCTTGAAAGTCAAACGGAACCCATCCGAAAGTCGTCAAAAAAGTTGTCAAAAAGATGTCAAAAATTAATCAAAAACTTTGTCGAGTGGCAACGGTAGCGTTATCTTCACTGTAAGCAGTGACTGGCCAAACATTATGTAAATGCCAGCATCTTGAACACAAATTCAGTGTAAAATGATTGCCTAAAATACAATCTTATGATAATTTAAAGACATTATTAATGAAAAAAGATGTACCTATAAAAGCATGCTGCGGCAAAATATCACTTTAATTTGTTCTTTCCTTTTGATTAAAGAACGACGACATTGTAAGGTATTTGTTTCCTCAAATAAATAATCACTTCAGACATGTTGCTCAACGAGAGCAACCTAAGCTACTTTATTCTGTGTTGAAGTTGATGAAATTTGTTAACTAACACTGTGCCCGTGGATCACTTCATCTACCCTAACATTGTTTGTATTAAAATTGTAAAATTAAACCTAATAAACCATCTTGAGTGCTTAATGTGGATCACAACTTTTTTTGTCAGATTTTGTGTCACATGAAAAACAACTCTAACTTTGAATTTCCTATCTACTAAACTACTCAGGAAAAAAAACAATTCTTACTAGAAGTACAATGTAATTTCTGAAGTACAAATGTGGATCTTTGTGGAATTGTTATTGGTATCTATTTTACAGCAAGTCTTTGAAGAATTATGCAAAAACTTTTAAGGCTCTGTATATTATATGTTATTTGCATTGAAGGGGTGTCCCATGATGCAGCGGTTTTGATTTGTTGTTGTCGTCGTTGTCGACAACGTCGTGGCCATTGCCTGAGTAGAACGCATTTCAGTCTATTTTTCATGAAACTGTCTCGCAATGCAAACACAACTTGGTTTTGATATGCCACTCTTGTTGCACGGTGAGATTCTCGGTGAAACCTGTCTTGTAACAGGAATTTTTCACGGACCTTGCTCACCTTCTTTTTGGTAAAATCATTCAAGACTCTTTTTTGACACACAATGAACACTAAAAGAGTCACTGATCCAAATACTTAATATTAATAACTTGGTTTCAATATATATTACACACCTTTATAAAAATAATATTAATAATAATAATAACAAGTCATTTTTAATAATGATCTTTCAGTGGTTAATTTAAATTTTGTTCTTTTTTGTTTTTACATCATGGGAAAGACCCATCTGCAAATTATCGTTTTGCAAATCTTCACATGTATGTATATGTACCGGTAGCTTGACGATGTTTCAATTTTTCCCACACCAATGCACTCCACGCAAGCTCCACATCACACATTTTCAGAGGACAGGAACATTTTCCATCTTGTTGGATACATTTTGACAACTACTTTGCGAGTTTTCTTTATTGCCATCATGAAATTCATTAAAATACCCGTGTTGAAGGGCTTCTATTGCACCTATTCTCTTGTGAGGGCTAAATATGAGCATTTGCTGAAAGAAATAATAAAAAACAAGTAGTTTAGTTGGCCAGAGACGTGGTGGCATAATGGTTAGAGCCCTGGACTTTGGGCCAAGCTGTCTTGGTTCAAGCCCTGACCGGGGTCACTGTGTTGTGTTCTTGGGCAAGACACTTTACTCTCACAGTGCCTCTCTCCACCCAGGAGTATATAATTTATGGGTACCGACGATAAAATGCTGGCGGTTAACCTGCAATGGACTATCATCCCATATGTAATATTCCTAGTCGCTTCATGCTACAGTACCCTTAGTTTAGTTGACATTGGTTCTTTCTATAATTTCCTTGTGTTGTGTTTTTGGGCAAGACATTTTACTCTCACAGTGCCTCCCATTTACCCCTGGGTGGAGAGAGGCACTGTGAGATGTCTTTCCCAAGAACACAACACAATGACCAGTCCTTTACCAGCACTCAAACCCAGAGTGCTTGATCCGAAGTCCAACATTAGCTCAAGCATTAGTCTAACCTTTAGGTCAACCAGTGGTATTTTTTCATATTTGAAACCCAAATTATTGTTGGGCAGCCTGATAAAATGCTATGGGGTAACCTACTGTATGATGGACTAGTGTCCTATCCCAGGGGAATAGCAACAATGATGTCAACAATACAATATGTACATGCTACAGAAATAATAATTTATTAGGTGCTGGCCTGATATTAAAACTAATTATGCTAAAAAAATATTATTTTGTGTGTGTTTGTTTGTTTTATTTTTTGTCATTTATTATTTTAGTTTTTTTGTACATGTATATTATGTTTCTGTTGTACATTTTCTGTCTTCTCACCTTGAGTAAATGAGTTCCACTTGAACACATCTCTGGGATTAACTCAGCCAGAGAAAATGGAGCATATCTTTGGAACGATGACCGTGGAAGTGAAACGCTGGTCGGCCAGTCACCTTGTGAAGGAATACCTATAACACTGCAAAATCATCAGAGGACAGAGAAAAAAGTCAGTAACCCTCTACAGTGGAAACAGTATGCATTCACAACAGGGTCGACCAGGATCTACATGAGGGGGAGGTGCCCAGTGGACCTTAGCCCCACCTATTTCGCAAGGCCAAAGGGCAGCAAAAAATTCATGCACCAGGTACTTTTGTATATTGGGGGGGGGGGGGGGGGGTCCGGGTTCCCGTCCCTTTCCATTGTGGTTCTCACTTCCCTCTGCCTTGGAATCCCACTTCTCGCCCCTCTCTTCTCTCACCTCCCGTAGAATTCCCCCCCCCCTTTACTCCCCGGTTCCCGCCTCCTGCCCTGCCCCCCACCCCCCCCCCCCACCACCACCACCTTATATACAAGTTTGGATCTGCTTCTGTAGATAATCTGTGTAATGCCTCAAATTAGTTGTTGCTCTGTGTTGAATTTTGCACACAAGTAACAACCAATCTGTAAAAACAGAGATCTGAAACAACCTTTACAGTTTTGTCTCTGTTATGAATGCTTTAATTACCTAAATATTTTATGCAGCTGATCCACATCCGATTTCCCTTCAAACAGTGGTTTTCTGTTGTAAAGTTCTGCCATGATGCATCCGACGCTCCAAATGTCCACAGCTGTGGCATAACTGGAGTGAAGCAGAACCTCTGGAGCCCGGTACCACAATGTTACAACCTGAAACACGGAGAGAGAGCAAACTAGTGTAACATTCAGCAATACATGGTGATGATGATAGCCCTTCTCTGCCCTTTGTTTTTCAAGGTGTTGGTCCAGGGGTGGAGCCAGGATTTTGGGAGGGTGGTGGGAGGGGGGGGGGGGGGGGGGGGGGGGGGAAGGGGCTGTAAGCAATTATTTTTATTTCATTTAAAAATGACAACAATATTCACACCTGCCCCATAGCCAACAATGTAAAGACTACCAAATTTGAATAAGTCACTGTGCGCATTCTATGGTTACTAACATGTGTTCACCCATTTAGCTTTTATACAGATGAAATAGTCTACTGTAATAAGAAGAAGCCTTGATACCGCACTACACACCAACCTACCACTGATGTCAAAGCCATGGCATCTCTGTATATCCTCGCAAGTCCAAAGTCTGCAATCTTCACTTGACCCGTTTTAGAAATCAGGATATTCTGGGGCTTCAGGTCTCGATGGACGATTCGATGCGAGTGCAAGAAATCCACACCGTTCAACAGCTGATGTGTGATGTCCTGATAAAAAGTGTTATGAAAATTGTTCAGTCACTGCTGGCTCTAGGACAGCATGACTGATTTTCTTCTGTACAAGACCCCTACTGTTGAGCTTGTTTACAAAGTAAGCTTATGTTAAGAGATACTTGTTCAAAAATGCCTTTTTAACAATTAACACAATCCCAGTGTTAATTTTCTTAAATTTATGGTATGTTATAAGGATAAACTGGATTTGGGCATTGCATCTTCAAGCCTACACTGCAAGCAGTCCCTCTTTTGTTCGTTGGAGCGGGCAAGCATGAAGGGCGAGCAACGAAAATGGGGTCAAGCAAAGTGAGCGGATCGAGCTCTCTCATGCTTCACGCTTGCTCCAACTAATGAGGGACTACTTGCAACTTCTACTTTGAGCCATGAATGGCGGTCTTTTCAAAATTATCAACCTGTAATTTTTCTATAGAATCATACAGACATGTTTAAATATGTCTATATCGCATATCATGATCAATTACTTTTAAAGCTTGACTGCATGGACAAGAATAATATTGTCAAATATTCAAGCTGGATGGAAGATGACAAGCAGTGCTAATGAACAATGGTTCACACTCATTTAACCGCAATGCCTTTCCTGAAATCACTCGCTATTGTTTAATTGCAATAATTAATGTAGTGTAAAAAGAATACAGCTTTTTTTGTATACATTATATTTGAAAAATAAGTTTCAATAACTGATCCAAAGGAATGTGACCTTTAAGTAATCAACATGCCTTGATGAGACAAGTATGAAGTGATCGTTCTTGTTTATACCTACTGGTACTTGTAAAAAAATTCTAATTAGTCATAAACTCAATTTTAGACTTTGGTCAAAAAAATAATTTGCATATATACCAGTCTAAACATTAAATTTATCTTTAAATCTTTAATCTGACCAGAATTTTGATTGCATATTTCCGCACAACAAGTAATGCCATGGATTAATCATGTTAACAAGACATATTTTATGTAACTTAATTAAATGTTGAGATTACAAAATGAGTAAGTGGGTTGTTGATGAAGTTGCTCAGAAATGAAGCATTTTGAGTGGTTTTAGACACTTAACAATAGATCTCTTGAGAATTGTTCCTTATCTGTCTAACAATCATGTGAATATGATTTATATGCACTTAACATCAAGGTTCACACAGTCTTTAAAAGTCCTTGGATTTTACAGAGAAAGTCGTTGAATTTCAAAAAATCCTTGAAAAGTCCTTGGATTTTACAGAGAAAGTTGTTGAATTTCAAAAAATCCTTGAAAAGTCCTTGAATGAATAGTCCTTGAATTTGCCCAAAAACAGAATGTAAGAATCTTAAAGCTAAATATACTGACTGTACATTAAATGTACTTCACTGCATAGATATACAACCAAGTGCACTGACCAATCGTTTTGCTATTAGAATGCTCTTTCACAACAGTCGATGCCCATGGCAGAAATATTGAGCATCAAAAACAGGAGTCGAACCTTAATTGCCTTTCGCACTACGGTCGGACGCTCTACCACTGAGTTACAGGAGACTTGTTGGAGCTTAGGCCATGCAACTAAGTTCAAATGTGACAAACATCCCGCACACTGCTAGGATTAGATTTGTCAACGAGTGAGAATGTATTGAAAGCAATAATCATGGTATATTTCACTTTTGTGTATAAACCACTTTATTATACGACAGCATTTTAGAGTGCGAATATGCGCAAAGACGAGAGCAAATATGAGACCGTATTCAACGGGTCTTAGTCCCCCTGACCACGCGCTACGGAAAACACTGTTGAAAGCCTATATTTTAGGAAAGATATTATGTCGTATAATAAACAATTTATTCAGCAGAAAGTTTGTGTAATACGGCTGGCCATTTTTACTCGTCAATGTTTATTTTTTCTCGCCTAAAGGCTCGAAAAAATAAAAACTGACTCGTAGAAATACCCAGCTGTATTACACAACTTTCCGCTGAATAACCTCTTTATATGTACTGGTAACAGTGTTAGACTATTTCACTTAATATTAATTTTTACCTTAATTTTCCACTCCGGAAGCCCAGGTTGAGGGCAGTTCTCGAGGTAAACACTGAGATCCTGCTCAATGTGCTCAAATACCAGTGAAAGGTGGGTTTCTGGTCGCGATGGCGAAGTTGTGTGAAACACATCTAGTAGCCTATGAAAAAAAAGAAGAGACTTTACAGTGAAATGTACTTAGTCTGTGGATGAAACCCTAGTGTGTGACCATTCAAATGAAAGCTATTGAGTAGCACTTTCATGTGGTGGTGTTTTTTTTTTTTTTTTTTTTTCAATATTATACATTCAAATGATTTTTTTTTCAGTTTTGAACTGTGGTGCTCAATGGGAGTGAATGGGTTAATTAGTTATCATGGTAAAATTAATTTGATGGTCATAAATTCTCATATTTTTGAAAGTTGATGTTTGAATGTTGGATATTTCACTTATCATAGACTGTTCACAATCTCACTATTTTATCAATGATCACTAAAAGTGTGAGAAAATAGAGAGTCTGTGAACAATCTACACTTATCAGATATAAATGTGTTAATAAATTTTGTCAGTGCCTTTAATTTCCAAATGTGGTCCCAAGCACACAATATAAACTACAGTTGAACCCCGCTAATTCGAACTCGGTTAATTTGAATTCCCCGCTATTTCGAACTCAAACCCATTTCCCTTGAATTTGCCCTTGTTTTTTTCAGTCATTTACTATCGGCTAATTCGAACTCGTTAATTCGAATTCCCGTTATTTCGAACAAATTGTGTTTCCTTGGCGTTAAATCAACCCCATTAATTCGAACTCTAATTACAAAATTGATGATCAAACATCAGACGGTGCCAGAACACAGCTGAATTAATTTTTTTATAACATTTTAATTGCACTTTTTTGTATTGTGTCTCCATTCCGCACAGTTCCGGTTGTTAATGAATATTAAACAGGATGTTTTCAAACACAAACTGTTCTAAGATAGACTTGTATTTTGCTGCTGAACTGACACCACTTTGTGATTCTCAGAATGAAATAAAAACTGTATAAGGTACAAGTCATTCTATTGTGTTAATTATTATTTTGTTTTTTAACGATGACCCGGTTAATTCGAACCCCCGCTAATTCGAACTATTTTCCGTTTCCCTTGAGAGTTTGAATTAGCGGGGTTCAACTGTATCCTTGCTGATTGCCATACATCCTGTTTAACCCAGCAGGGGGGAGGTACAATGTACTCTCAGATATAATCTACATACAGTCAACTCTTGTTATAGTGGACACTCGCAGGACTTAGTTTGGAGTCGTCCATAATAGCGGGAGTCATTTTCAGTCAAACCTCTATAGGTGCTTTCGCTGGGGGGAGGGCTGGATTTTGTCCATAATAGCGGGTGTCTGTAATGGAGTGTCTGCAATGTGAGAATTGACTGTACATGTAGGTACAGTGGAACCCCGCCTTATGACCACCTCGTTAATATGACCACTTTCTTTTGTCCCAAACTAAAGTTCTGTCAGTCATTTTCTTATTTAAGAACCCCTTTAATACGACCAGCCTGTTAATACGACCAGATTTTGGTGTTGGATTAACAGGGTTCCACTGTATGTGCCACCTCAAAGGGTAATTGATTTTTGAGGTGTTTTTGGTTCGAAATAGGGTTATAAATTTTGCCTGTTTGGTATGAAATGAATCATGTTTGCTTATTTATCCCTCTTGATGTTATGGGACATTGTAACCTAATGACATGAAAGAGAGAGACAATCAAATTATACCACTTCAGTCTGAAATACAGTACAGATTTTAGGGGTCAGGTCTGAAAAGGGGTACATGGAAAATCACATAATTTAGTCTGAGTGTTTCAAGAACATGCATTCGCTTAGGCTCGATTACCAGCCCTGTTCGGGAAATCACCTGATTTCCGACAGCCAATGAAAACACTTATTCCGTGTGCTCGGGTGAAGTTTGTGTGAGTCAGTTTTTTGGAGTATTAAAATTCTATGGGATCCTACTCAAGAGTATTCATTCAAGTATCACTTACATTTGAGATTCTAAAGGATGGAACTTTCCCACAAAAACGTTTCTCCAGTTGCGAGAATTTGGTGGTACATCAAGACAATGTAGCCTGGTTGATGATTTTCTATATTCTCATCACCTGTCAGCTTGACAATGTATTGATATTGTAAAGAGAAGTTAAAATAACTACATGGTGATGAAAGATTTGGTGTTACTAATTGATTATCAAAGCCTTTTATGATTGTACACTTTTAAATACCCCACATCTTAAATGTCTTCTTTCCAATTTTCCAATCATGTTTTACATCTAAATATAATTCCTCTTAAAAATTGAGAAATGTGAGCTGTTTGACTGCAGGAAATATTTTGAGAAACGGCCTGACTGTGCATGGCTTGCACTTAAATTTTTTTTTTTTCCCCGTCAATTATTTTAATAATACAAATACATATTAGAATGTGTTACAATAAAATAGCTTTGGGAGGAACTTGCACTTAAATTGGATGAACACCCACCCTATGATCACTTGAAACCTGAGAAATACAAAGCATATTTCTGATGACAGAAAGATGAATTACAAAATGGATTCATGGCAGGTCGTGCTCCAGGGACCCACAAAGTTGAACAACATGGCGAGAAAGCTAATTAACCTGCTGGAGATCTATTGTTTGCAAAATTGAACAAAAGTTATGCAATCTGTAATAAGAAAGTGACAATCAGGAGTTGAATAAAAAGGGAAAATTGTTGATTTGCAGTGATGCTAGAGAAATCCGTGTTAGAATCTATAGGATTCCAAAACAGCACATACGAAAGTAGCTTATGCTTTCACCTTTCTGAATTAGCACTTAATTGTTAAAACATTTACACCACCAGCTGTATAGTTGATTATTCCTGTTGTCAAATGTATAAATTTGAATTGCTGAAACTCGATCATATTAAAATATTCGATCCTCGACGCATTTCTTTTTCGGATTTTTTTCACATCAAAAGTCCATCTTTTATTGAGGTCATCTATTTTGCCTCGGATTTGTTTAATACATGTATTCAACAACGGATTTTGTTTGTAGATTCCAAAATAAACAAAATTGCTCTCTCTGTTTTAAAGTCTTGATCAAAATACGATCTTTATACCCCAACCAGACCTCGTGCATAATATTTCTCAAGTCTGAACCGTCGTGAATGAACATGTGCAACGATCGCTTTTAGAATCTTGTATTGTATCGCTTGATTTCCGAACGGTATCTATATAGCAGAGTATTGATTAATCAAAACAAATTATTGATCAAATTTCTTAATGTCAACCCAAGAGTCCAAAAACTTAAGGAAAGAATGTGTACTTAATGAAAAGCGCTCTTAACTGGTTGTCTGCCTGTCACTTCAATCGCGCTCGCTCTTGGCCGTGTAATAGGCAACACACTCGAAAGTTCAGCAATTCTTTTGAGCCAAGAAACAGGTCAAAGTTTTATGGTAATCCCACAGGAATGTAAATCCCTGATCAAATCTTCTTCTCGCTGTGTTTGTTCGTTCTCGCATCGAGATAAAACACGGCGCTGAAAGGTCGAGTTGACAATCACTCAATCGTGTTTCAGAAACACGACACGTCAGGTTAATGTAAACAGCGCTTCCCGAAACAATTCGTCTGGTGTAATGGCGGGCATAAATGCTAGATAAACATCGCTATTTCTAAATCCCGTCGAATCCTGTCGATTTTTTACGGCGAAGAAAGATTTCTCAAAAGCCTTTCAGCAACAAAATCGGAGTTACTTCCGAAAACGGGATTTAAATTTACCCACGAGATCGCGGGAAATCGTTCAGCCAATCACATCGCTGCTCGCCGGCATGGTTCACTTCCGGTGAAAGCAAAACATACACAAACTTCCGATCTGAAATCTTGTCGCGGAGCAAAGGCTCTCGACCTTTTTGGAATTTAATCGACATTTTCGTGAATCAAGAACCGACCAGAATATCACATCACGGAGGAAAACTTCTAAAGACAACCAAATGGACAGTGATTTATTCCGTGAAGATTCTAATTGTTTTCTATTGAAGCGCTAAAGCCTTTAATTATGCGGTATATAAACAAGTTTCGGCGCTCAAATTAATTTCAAACATGGTACCTGCAAAAATCCTTGTAGTCTATGGCTGTGTTTCACGCGATTAAATAAAGAACTTGACTTAAAGCCCCTGAGGGGAGTCTGTGTGTGAAGTGGTACAAATTCAATTGTGAATTTACAGGTTTGGTCCCTGTCGGAATGCAATAATTAAACAAAAGATGAATTTTAATAATGTCTTTACTGATAGTCAAATTTAACCAATATAAAGCCCTTTCTTATTTTTTCTTTTAGTTAGGATTAATTGTTTAGGCTCTCTCGTGCTCGAAAGGGAGATTCATGCGCGGAGAAATAAAAAATAAAATTAAATAAAAAATTCATGTTGATATGTGTCGTGGGAAGGGTTATACGGTTTCGCAAGCTCTCGGGGGTTTGTATAGCAACCCTATAAAGGCACACCAAAAATTCTGGATCTTCAAAATATCACTTTAAATTGATCACCCACACTTCAGAGAAGTCAAACAAACCGTTTATCCTACCTGACGATGTTTTCATGCGAGTAGTTATCGATCTGCTTCAGGAGGGCTATTTCTCGAATTGTGGATAGCGGCATTCCTTCCTCGCTGTTTACAATTCGCACTCTCTTCAACGCCACGAAACGGCCTTCGTTCTGGAGATCGCGGGCCTTGTAGACGGTCCCGTACGCCCCGTTACCTATCTCGGCCACCTCTTCGTATTTCTGAGCCATGGCTTTGATTTCAAAGCAGTTCAGCAGCCGACGTTCACTTTCTCATTGTCGAGGTTCTGTTCATTTTAGCGTGACATGGCGAAGCATCTGGGGTTGACATAAGAATCTCTGCCGTCTTATCGCGTTGACCAACTTGCAAGGATCGCCACCAAATCCTCTGAATCTGGTCTTCAATCTTCCATGTAAGTCGCCTTTCTCTATCACAGCCCTGTGAGCTAGAGAGACAATCGGATCGTTCGCTAAAAGAGTTTAGAGATTTGATAATGCTTCATAAAAGGAAAGTAAATATTCAACTTTCAATTCCGCTCTGGTCTCGGAGGAATTGGAAATCGCATACGGTTTCAATTCAATCAGGTATTTGTGTAAAACAATGCTTAAAATAGATGGATAACCAACTTTTTTGGCTAAATCAACCGTCCAAACTGCGATCTACACGCCGGTACAATGTGCCACTTACTTTGACCAAGAGCACTACCGGAGCTTGAATGAATGAAAAAAGTCACATCGAGAGTTCAAAATAAACCTGAGGTTGCAAGGTCCGCTGCCTAACCACGTGCGCGCGGCTATGTCTATTTATTTCCTGTTGCACATACGGCGATTTTGATTGGTTGCCGAGGGCTTTGCGATGTATGTATCGGAATGCGGGTTCCATTCATTGGCCCGCTGGTGTCACGCCCTCCGTGAGCGCGGCCAATAGAGGCAATTAGAGCACCCTAAAAATACAATTTTCTGCATGGAAAAAGAAAAGAAACCCAAAGACCACCTACTGGATGGAAACGGAAAGCAATGTCCACCCTTAGAACTAATGTTGTTTTTTCGCACATGGCGTACCATCTGCGTCCCCATCTCAAATTTCACTCCCTATCCTAAAGCCAGTCACACAAAACTGCTTACTGCATTGTGCACATGCAAACAACTACTCAGCCACAACAATACAAAAGATCTCGAAGGCTCCTGAATTCTACAGGAAATTTTGGCTGACATCAACAACAGTCAGCGAGGTGGAGACGGTAACAACATATTTTAGATCTTATCTAATTGACATTGTCCGTTGTCGAGGCAACTAAGTCAATTACAATATCAGAAATTGATCGACAGATGTCTTGTGCACGCAGTCACCGCGCAGGCCGACCTGGTGGGGCTTTGGCAAAGTCGCTAATCGAAGTGTTTACGAGCTCAAAATTGACAAACAAGCTACAAGGTGGAACGGCCCAATAATTTCTCACGAGCTACCTGCCCGTCACGGTTTGGAGTTTTCACATTCGGTAATTAGGAGCTGATTGATTTCATCAATATTTAAGCCCCTCGTTAAAATTCCCTCGTGTACGCCAAAGGCCCGTGAGCAATAACTCTGCATTGGATAAGAACGCGCGATATATGGAAGCTCACGCGAAATCTACAGATATTCCAAGGCGCTCACTGCGCGCATATATATCGTGATCATTCAATTGAACAACCATCAATCTTGTCAATCTTTTGTGACTAGCTTCCCACTGTAAATTCCCACGAGGTCCAGCTCTCGCCTCCAGCGAGTCCATGAGAGCATATAAAATGAAGGTATTTTTCTTCCGTTAGATGCTACTTCTTCAGCCTTTCAGTTACCGTCTTATAAAGGCGATCAACAACTAACTTTGCCATATCATGAACGCACTATCGAGCAGACACTGAGGTGACGAGAATAAAGATAATCATCATCAACTATCTTGATTTATCAATAAATTCTCACAACTAGCAGTAAAAGAAATGTATGACGATAAGTAAGAAGAATTGAGATTTTGATCTTGCTTATGAAAGAAGCCATGTTAGTACAAAGCAGTCAATCAGTCGTTTATATGCTCGCTATCACTCATTGAGCCAGTCATGCGGCCCAAGATGGAAATGTGTGGGCGAGTTAGGGCGTGGGCGGTGTGTACACGTCACTACTAGTAAGTCACATGAAGCCGACCGTGATGAAAAGGAAAAACCGTTAGAAAGCTAAAAGAAAATATAGATAGCAAAACAAGAGAGAGAGTTACTCAGTATAAGCAGTGCTCAGGTAGTTGTAGGCAGAAAGACAAGTACCCCGATATAACGAACCCCTTGATAACGAAGTCCCCGCTATAGCTCATCTGAGGTCATTACCACGAGCATTCAATAGT
Organism: Desmophyllum pertusum; assembly: GCA_029204205.1. Taxonomy (NCBI): domain Eukaryota; kingdom Metazoa; phylum Cnidaria; class Anthozoa; order Scleractinia; family Caryophylliidae; genus Desmophyllum; species Desmophyllum pertusum. The sequence continues at coordinate 3,294 of MU825890.1, read as the reverse complement.
CAATTGGCCTCATAGCTGGTTGTTCTATTTTATGCGGCTACACCGTGCTGACGAGACCCAACCAGGTCGAAACAGCTGTCCACGGTTGCATTTTTGGCTTTCAGTTTGGACTCTATCATGTCGTTGTCGCTTTAAGTGTTCTACGTAGTATCAGCCTTGCTCACTTCATTTGACCCGCTATAACGAACGATATTAAAATAGTACGGAACAGAACCCCGATATTATAACGAACACATTTTCCCGGTCCCTTGGCACTTCGTTATATCGGGGTTCCACCCTATAGCCGGGCCCTATATAGGTAAATAGGTGGGACTAGGTAAGGTTGGAATAATAGGCAAACAAAGTAGGTAGGTAGTAGTGTGTAACCCGGGGGGGGGGGGGGGGGGGGGGGGTACTTGACCCATGTTTGGGTATAGGGGTGCCGCTGAGGGTTTGAAACCCTGACCCTGTTTAGGGCAAAAAAAACTAAAATACCCACCCTGTGTAGGGCAACACCCTCTATTTTAGGACCCTGTTTAGGGCAAACGACAAAATACACACTCTGTTTAGGACAGGTTTATTTTAGACACCCTGTTTAGGGCAGACTCGCATGAAATTATATACCCTGTTCAGGACAGAGAGGCCAAAAACCATACCCTACCCTGTCCAGCGGCACGTCCCCGTATAGGCCATATAAGGGAGTACCCCCCCCCCCGGGGGGGTAGGTATAGGTTAGCAGGTAGGTAAATAGGTCAATAAGTAGAAAAGCTCGCTTTGGTAATATAAGTAGGCAAGTAGATAAGATAACTAAGAAAATATAGGCTGGTAATATAAGCAATACACTGCTAAGTGTGCAAGGCATAAGTCAATCAATGCTGTGACCAAGAAAAAAAACATGGCCGGAACTTGTCAATGAGAGTAAAAGGCCAAATATTAATTATGATAATTATTACTGTAGGTATGTAAGTGATCGTATCGCGAGCAATACGTGTGTTCGTTCTTTCGTTTGTTTTGTGGTTACACGGTCTGTTTCCTTGTCACTACCTAAAGCCTGGTTTTCATATGTCGGGAAAATCCCAGACCACCGGGGATATTTTGTTATTCCCGACCGTCCCAGACATTCACGACTCAGGGAGGCAACATGGGAGACATCTACCTGGGCGGCGTTTTCATAAGTCGGGAAACTGGATGGTCGGAAAATAACAAAATCCCCGATGGTCAGTAGATTTACTGGCAAGTGGGAACTTTAGTTCGACACCGTAAAATGAGGCTTTACGTTTTCTGACCCACTAAGCATGTCTTGTAGCTTCTTGTTGGTGTAAACTAGTAAGAGTTTCTACTAATGCAAAATAGTACTGCCCAACAAACAAATAAATAATTGAATAAATAAATAAGTCAACAATAATCGAACTATTTCCAACCAATGATGAAAGCTATTGAAGGGTTTTTAATAAAAGAGAGCATTACCACAAAGTTGACGAGCTGCCCGGGGTGGGGGGGGGGGGGGGGGTACTCCCTATAATGGACTATACGGGGAGGCTCCGCCCGAAAGGGGTCCTTTTTTAGGCTCGAGGTATGTGAAAGGGTAGGGATTTCACGAGTTGAAGTATATGAAAGGGTAGGGATTTCACGAGTTGAAGTATATGAAAGGGTAGGGATTTCACGAGTAAATGATACTATTGTTTGGTTAACATCTCTACTGGTAATGCTTGATGATTTCTGGTGATATATATTGTTCATTAAGTTCATTACAAGGGTATAGAAAAGGGATGCAGTGCTTCTACTGTAGGTACGTGAAAGGGGTACCATTTTCATAATTTCTATGGAAGGTATATGAAAGGGGTACCATTTTCTATGAAAGGTATATGAAAGGGGTCCCTTTTCTGTGAAAAATGGTATATGAAAGGGTAAGGGGTTGGACCTCTGGGCGGAGCCTCCCCGTATAAAACTTTTTTGAGTACCCCCCCCCCCCCCCCCCCCCCCGGGACGAGCTGACGACTTGCGCAACATGATCAGGGCCGAGGCCGTGGATTATGATAGCGGAAAAGTTCAATTCTGAACCACACACACACAAAATTAAAAAAAACACGCACACACTTTCGGTTTCGAAATTTAAGCAGATCATTATCTCAATGACAATAACCAGGCCAATTCAATGTAAAGGCACCTGTTAACATACCCTACAATTCCAAGCAAGCTCAAATGATAGATTCTGATACAGTGGAACTCGGTTAATACGGACACCAAAGGGACATGATAAAGTGTTCGTATTATCCTTGTGTCCGTATTAAGCGGGCTGATATAAGAGAAAATATGTCGTCGGGACAAACAAAACTGTCCGTAATAAGCGGGTGTCCGTATTAACCGGCGAGTGTCCGTAAAGCGGGGTTTCACTGTACTGCGTTCTATTCAGAATGTCAGCCCTGATAATTTGGTTGTTCTTCAAATCCTCTCGGGTTTAGTGATGATTTTCTTTATTCTCATCACCTGCCTCCTTGACAATGATTGATATTGTAACGAGAAATTGGATGTAGATCACCCTTGGGAATAAGGGTTCATTCACAAGCATATATAAACTGATATGTTTAAACTGCAAAGAAAAAAATCGAAAGGAAATAACATCGCATATTTTCATTGATGGGATCGAAGTACAGGAGACAGGCCGCTCCGTTATATTCTTATAACCGAAAAATATCAAATATTGTTGAATTTGAACAACACGCCCATGCAATGCATTTAAATGCACGACGACCAAATCTACTTTGACCCTCTCCATGCAAGAATGATCCAGTCAACATATAAATTCTCCTCACAATTTCCATACATGCCAAACAGACAGGTGATGAGAATACATAAAATCATCAACATGGCAATATCGTGGATATTGGCTTGATTTACTAACAAATTCTCAGAACCGAACTTTAAAAGAAACGTATGGCAATCTCTGATGAGAGCTAATATTTTGATCTTGGGATTAGAAAGGTTAAATACAATAGATCTGCTCAGATTTTTACTGCTCAGTCAAACTTGCGTTTCGGCCTTTTTGCGCAAAGCGACTGGCTATATTGTTGTTCAACACTCGACAGAACTAAGAAGCAATCTTAGTTCTACACCTTATATTCTTCATTATGTTATGTTTAAAAGTGAAGGACAGATCTTGAGTTTGCTTGCATGGGTAAATTTCATTTTCGATTTATATTGTATTTTAATTATTTTCATTTGTATCTTCTTAATTTTCATGGGTCATATTTCAAGTTATATAAAGAAAGTTACTAAACGAAACGGAAATTCTTTAGCTTAAAGCCGAGCGAAACG